>JAHCLQ010000466.1:0-58200 GCA_023678885.1 Pogostemon cablin
CATCATGAAGTTATCATAATGCATATTTTCTTCATAATGATGCTCATTTCCTTCATCATGACGAACATTTCCTTTATCATGATGCTCATTTTCTTCATCATGATGCTCATTTTCTTCATCACGATGCAGATTTTCTTCATCATGATGCTCATTTTCTTCATCATGATGCTAATTTCCTTCGTTATGATGCATATTTTCTTTGTCATGATGCATATGTTCTTCATCATGATGCTCATTTCCTTTCTCATGATGCTCATTTCCATCATCATGATGCTCATTTTCATCATTATGATGCATATAATTTTCATAATGATGCTCAATATCTTCATCATGATGCTTATTTTCTTCATCATGATGCTCATTTTCTTCATCATGGTGCTCATTTTCTTCATCACGATGCTCATTTTCATCATCAAGATGCTCAATTTTTTCATCATGATTTTCTTCATCATGATGCATATTTTCTTCATCATGATGCTCATTTCCTTCATCATGATGCTCATTTTCTTTATCATGATGCTCTTTTTCTTCATCATGATGCATATACCCTTAATTGTGTTGCTCGTTTTCTTCATCGTGATGTTCATTTTCTTTATCATGATGCTCATTTTCGTCATCATGATGCATAATTTCTTCATCATGATGCATCTTTTCATTATCATGATGCTCATTTTTTTCATCATGACGCATATTTTCTTCATCATGATGCATCTTTCCATTATCATGATGCATATTTTCTTCATCATGATGCATATTTTTTCATCATGATGCTGATTTTCCTTCATCATGATGATCATTTTCTTCACCATGATGTTCATTAACTGCATCATGATGATCATTTTCTTCATCATGATGAATATTTTATTCACCATGATGCTCATTTTCTTCATCGTGATGCTCTTTTTCTTCATCATGATGCTCATTTCCTTCATCGTGATGCTTATTTCCTTCATCATGACACATATTTTCTTCATCATTATGCTCATTTTGTTCATCATGATGCTCATTTTCTTCATCATGATGCATATTTTCTTTATCATGATGGTCATTTCCTTCATCATGATGAACATTTCCTTCATCATGATGCTTATTTTCTTTATCATGATGCATATTTTCTTCATCATGATGCTCATTTTCTTAAACATGATACATATTTTCTTCATCTCTACGCATATTTTCTTCATCATGATGCATATTTTCTTCAAAATGATGCTCATTTCCATCATCATGATGCTCATTTTCTTCATCATGGTGCATATTTTCTTCATCATGAAGCTCATTTTCTTTATAATGATGCTAATTTTCTTCATATTGATGCTCATTTCCTTCATCTTGGCGGACATTTCCTTCATCATGATGCTAATTTTCTTCATCATTATGCTCATTTTTCTTCATCGTGATGCTCGTTTTCTTCATCATGATGCATATTTTCCTAATCATGATGCATATTTTCTTCATCATGTAGCTCATTTTCTTCATCATGATGCCCATTTCCTTCATCATGAAGTTATCATAATGCATATTTTCTCCATAATGATGCTCATTTCCTTTATCATGACGCACATTTCCTTCATCGTTATGCTCATTTTCGTCATCATGATGCTCATTTTCTTCATCATGATGCATATTTTTTCATCATGATGCTAATTTCCTTTATCATGATGCATATTTATTTCGTCATGATGCATATGTTCTTCATCATGATGCTCATTTCCTTCATCATGATGCTCATTTTCTTCATTATGATGCATATTATTTTCATAATGATGCTCAATATCTTCATTATGATGCTTATTTTCTTCATCATGGTGCTCATTTTCTTTGTCAATATTCTAATATCTTCATCAAGATGCTCATTTTCTTAATCATGATTTTCTTCATCGTGATGCATAATTTCTTCATCATAATGCTCATTTTCTTTATCGTGATGCTCTTTTTCTTTATCATGATGCTCATTTTCTCATCATGATGCATATTTTCTTCATCGTGATGCTCATTTTCTTCATCGTGATGCTCTTTTTCTTTATAATGATGCTCATTTTCGTCACCATGATGCATAATTTCTTAATCATGATGCATCTTTTCATTATCATGATGTTCATTTTCTTCATCATGATACATATTTTCTTCATCATGATGCTAATTTCCTTCATCATGATGCTCATTTTCTTCATCATGATGCATATTTTCTTCATCATTATGCTCCTTTTCTTCTTCATGATGCTCATTTTCTTCATCATAATTCATATTTTCTTCATCATGATGATCATTTCCTTCATCATGATGCTCATTTCCTTCATCATTATACTCATTTTCTACATCAGGATGCATATTTTCTTCATTACGATGCATATTTTTTCATCACGACGCATATTTTCTTCATCACGACGCATATTTTCTTCATCATGATGCTCATTTCCTTCATCATGATGCTCATTTTCTTTATCATGATGCATATTTTCTTCATGATGATGCTCAATTCCTTCATCTTGATGCACATTTTCTTCATCATGATGCTCATTTTCTTCATCATGATGCTCATTTTCTTCATCGTGATGCCCATTTCCTTCATCATGAAGTTATCATAATGCATATTTTCTTTATAACAATGCTCATTCCTTCATCATGACGCACATTTCTTTCATCATGACGCTCATTTTCTTTATCATGATGATCATTTTCTTCATCACGATGCATATTTTCTTCATCATGATGCTCAATTTCTTCATCATGATGCTAATTTCCTTCGTCATGATGCATATTTTCTTTGTCATGATGCATATTTTCTTAATCACGATGCTCATTTCCTTTATCATGATGCTCATTTCCTTCATCATGATGCTCATTTTCATCATTATGATGCATATAATTTTCATAATGATGCTCAATATCTTCATCATGATGCTTATTTTCTTAATCATGATGCTCATTTTCTTTGTCATGGTGCTCATTTTCTTCATCAAGATGCTCATTTTCATCATCAAGATGCTCTATTTTTTCATCATGATTTTCTTCATCATGATGCATATTTTCTTCATCAAGATGCTCATTTCCTTCATCATGATGCTCATTTTCTTCATCATGATGCTATTTTTCTTCATCAAGATGCATATATTCTTCATTGTGATGCTCATTTTCTTCATCGTGATGTTCATTTTCTTTATCATGATGCTCATTTTCGTCATCATGATGAATAATTTCTTCATCATGATGCATCTTTTCGTTATCATGATGCTCATTTTTTTCTTCATGACACATATTTTCTTCATCATGATGCATCTTTTCGTTATCATGATGCTCATTTTCTTCATCATGTTGCATATTTTTTTCATCATGATGCTCATTTTCCTTCATCATGATGCTCATTTTTTCACCATGATGCTCATTTACTGAATCATGATGATAATTTTCTTCATCGTGATGCTCTTTTTCTTCATCGTGATGCTCCTTTCCATAATCATGATTCTTATTTCCTTAATCATGACACATATTTTCTTCATCATTATGCTCATTTTGTTCATCATGATGCTCATTTTCTTCATCATGATGCATATTTCCTTCATCATGATGCACATTTCCTTCATCATGATGCTCATTTTCTTTATCATGATGGATATTTTCTTCATCATGATGCTCATTTTCTTCATCATGATGCATATTTTCTTCATCTCGACGCATATTTTCTTCATCATGATGCATATTTTCTTCAACATGATGCTCATTTCCATCATCATGATGCTCATTTTCTTCATCATGGTGCATATTTTCTTCATCATGATACATATTTTTTTTATCATGATGCTAATTTTCTTCATAATGATTCTCATTACCTTCATAATGATGCTTATTTTCTTTATCATGATGCATATTTGCTTCATGATGATGCTCAATTCCTTCATCTTGACGCACATTTCTTTCATAATGATGCTAATTTTCTTCATCATTATGCTCAATTTTCTTCATCATGATGCTCATTTTCTTCATAATTATGCATATTTTCCTCCTCATGATGCATATTTTCTTCATCATGTAGCTCATTTTCTTCATTATAATGCTCATTTCCTTCATCATGAAGTTATCATAATGCATATTTTCTTCATAATGATACTATTTCCTTCATCATGACGTACATTTCCTTCATCATTATGCTCATTTTCTTCATCATGATGCTCATTTTCTTTATCATGACGCATATTTTTTCATCATGATGCTAATTTCCTTTATCATGATGCATATTTATTTCGTCATGATGCATATGTTCTTCATCGTGATGCTCATTTCCTTTATTATGATGCTCATTTCCTTCATCATGATGCTCATTTTCTTCATTATAATGCATATTATTTTCATAATAATGCTCAATATTTTCATCATGATGCTTATTTTCTTCATCATGGTGCTCATTTTCTTTATCAATATTCTCATTTTCCTAATCAAGATGCTCATTTTCTTCATCATGATTTTGTTCATCGTGATGCATATTTTCTTCATCATGATGCTCATTTTCTTCATCTTGATGCTCTTTTTCATTTTCTTGACCCTCATTTTCTTCATCATGATACATATTTTCTCCATCGTGATGCTCATTTTCTTCATCGTGATGCTCATTTTCGTCACCATGATGCATAATTTCTTCATCATGATGCATCTTTTCATTATCATGATGCTCATTTTCTTCATCATGATGCATATTTTCTTCATCATGATGCTAATTTCCTTCATCATGATTCATATTTTCTTCGTCATGATGCATATGTTCTTCATCATGATGCTCATTTCCTTTATCTTGATGCTCATTTTCTTCATCATAATGCATATGTTCTTCATCATGATGCTCATTTTCTTCGTCATGATGCATATGTTCTTCTTCATGACGCATATTATTTTCATAACGATGCTCAATATCTTCCTCATGATGCTTATTTTCTTTATCATGATGCTTATTTTCTTCATCATGGTGCGCATTTCTTCATCAAGATGCTAATTTTTTCATCATGATTTTATTCATCATGATGCATATTTTCTTCATCATGATGCTCATTTCCTTCATCATGATGCTCATTTTCTTCATCATGATGCTCTTTTTCTTCATCATGATACATATATTCTTCATCGTGATGCTCATTTTCTTCATCGTGATGCTCATTTTCTTTATCATAATGCTCATTTTCGTCATCATGATGCATAATTTCTTCATCAAGATGTATCTTTTCATTATCATGATGCTCATTTTCTTCTTCATGATGCATATTTTCTTTATCATGATGCTAATTTCCTTCTCCATGATGCTCATTTACTTCATCATGATGCTCATTTTCTTCATCATGATGAATATTTTATTCATCATGATGCTCATTTTCTTCATCATTATGCTCATTTTCTTCATCGTGATACTCATTTACTTCAACGTGATGCTCCTTTTCTTCATCATGATGCTCATTTCCTTCATCATGATGCTTATTTTCTTCATCATGATGCATATTTTCTTCATCATTTTGCTCATTTTCTTCGTCATGATGCTCATTTTCTTCATCATGATGCATATTTTATTTATCATGATGCTCATTTCCTTCATCATGATGTTCATTTCCTTTATCATGATGCTCATTTTCTTCACAAGGATGCATATTTTATTCATCATGATGCATATTTTCTTCATCACGACGCATATTTTCTTCATCATGATGCTAATTTTTTACATCATGATGCTTATTTTCTTCATCATGGTGAATATTTTCTTCATCATTGTGCATATTTTCTTCATCATGATGCTAATTTTCTTCATCATGATGTTCATTTCCTTCATCATGATTCTCATTTTCTTTATCATGATGCATATTTTCTTCATGATGATGCTCAATTCCTTCATCTTGATGTACATTTTCTTCATCATGATGCACATTTTCTTCATCACGATGCATATTTTCTTAATCATGAAGCATATTTTTTTCAACAGGTAGCTCATTTTCTTCATCATGATGCCTATTTCATTCATCATGAAGTTATCATAATGCATATTTTCTTCATAATTATGCTCATTTCCTTCATCATGACGCACATTTCCTTCATGATGATACTCATTTTCTTCATCATGATGCTCATTTTCTTCATCACGATGCATATTTTCTTCATCATGATGCTCATTTTTTCATCATGATGCTAATTTCCTTCGTCATGATGCATATTTTCTTCGTCGTCATGCATATGTTCTTCATCATGATGCTCATTTCCTTTATCACGATGCTCATTTCCTTCATCAAGATGCTCATTTTTATCATTATGATCCACATAATTTTTATAATGATGCTCAATATCTTCATCATGATGCTTATTTTCTTCATCATGATGCTCATTTTCTTCATCATGGTGCTCATTTTCTTCATCAAGATGCTCATTTTCATCATCAAGAAGCTCATTTTCTTCATCATGATTTTCTTCATCATGATGCATATTTTCTTCATCATGATGCTCATTTTCTTCATCATGATGCACATATTCTTCTTCGTGATGCTCATTTTCTTCATCGTGATGCTCATTTTCTTTATCATGATGCTCATTTTTGTTATCATGATGCATAATTTCTTCATCATGATGCATCTTTTCATTATCATGATGCTCATTTTCTTCATCGTGATGCATATTTTCTTCATCATGATGCTCATTTCCTTCATCATGATGCTCATTTACTTCATCATGATGCCCATTTTTTTCATCATGATGAATATTTTATTCATCATGATGCTCATTTTCTTCACCATGATGCTCATTTTCTTTATCGTGAAGCTCATTTTCTTCTACGTGATGCTCATTTTCTCCATCATGATGCTCATTTCATTAATCATGATGCTCATTTTCTTCATCATTATGCATATTTTATTCATCATTATGCTCATTTTCTACGTCATGATGCATATTTTCTTCATCATGATGCTTATTTCCTTCATCATGATGAACATTTCCTTTATCATGATGCTCATTTTCTTCATCATGATGCTCATTTTCTTCATCGTGATGCATATTTTTTTCAACATGTAGCTCATTTTCTTCATCATGATGCTCATTTCCTTCATCATGAAGTTATCATAATGCATATTTTCTTCAAAATGATGCTCATTTGCTTCATCATGACGCACATTTCCTTCATCATGATGCTCATTTTCTTCATCATGATGCTCATTTTCTTCATCACGATGCATATTTTCTTCATCATGATGCTCATGTTCTTCATCATGATGCTAATTTCCTTCGTCAAGATGCATATTTTCTTTGTCATGATGCATATGTTCTTCATCATGATGCTCATTTCCTTCATCATGATGCTCATTTTATTCATTATGATGCATATAATTTTCATAATGATGTTCAATATCTTCATCATGATGCTTATTTTCTTCATCATGATGCTCTTTTTTTTCATCATGGTGCTCATTTTCTTAATCAAGATGCTCATTTTCATCATCAAGATGCTCAATTTTTTCATCATGATTTTCTTCATCATGATGCATATTTTCTTAATCATGATGCTCATTTATTTCATCATGATGCTCATTTTCTTTATCATGATGCTCTTTTTTTTTATCATGATGCATATATTATTCATTGTGATGCTCATTTTCTTCATCGTGATGTTCATTTTTTTTTATCATGATGCTCATTTTCGTCATCAGGATGCATAATTTCTTCATCATGATGCATCTTCTCATTATCATGATGCTAATTTTTTTCATCATGACGCATATTTTCTTCATCATGATGCATCTTTTCATTATCATGATTCTCATTTTCTTCATCATGATGCATATTTTTTTCATCATGATGTTCATTTTTCTTCATGATGATGCTCATTTTCATCACCATAATGCTCATTTACTGCATCATGATGATCATTTTCTACATCATGATGAATTATTTATTCATCATGATGCTCATTTTCTTCATCGTGATGCTCTTTTTCTTCATCGTGATGCCCCTTTCTTTCATCATGATGCTTATTTCCTTCATCATGACACATATTTTCTTCATCATTATGCTCATTTTGTTCATCATGTTGCTCATTTTCTTCATCAGGATTAACATTTTCTTTATCATGATGCTCATTTCCTTCATCATGATGCACATTTCCTTCATCATGATGCTCATTTTATTTATCATGATGCATATTTTCTTCATCATGATGCTTATTTTCTTCAACATGATACTCATTTCCATCATCATGATGCTCATTTTCTTCATCATGGTGCATATTTTCTTCATCATGATGCATATTTTCTTCATCATGATGCTAATTTTCTTCATCCTGATGCTCATTTCCTTCATCATGATGCTCATTTTCTTTATCATGATGCATATTTGCTTCATGATGATGCTCAATTCCCTTCATCTTGACGCACATTTCTTTCATCATGATGCTAATTTTCTTCATCATTATGCTCATTTTTCTTCATTATGATGCTCATTTTCTTCATCATCATGCATATTTTACTCATCATGATGCATATTTTCTACATCATGTAGCTCATTTTCTTCATCATGATGCCCATTTCCTTCATCATGAGCATCATGCATATTTTACTCATCATAATGCATATTTTCTTCTTAATGATGCTCATTTCCTTCATCATGAGGCACATTTCCTTCATCATTATGCTCATTTTCTTCATCATGATGCTCATTTTCTTCATCATGATGCATATTTTCTTCATCATGATGCTCATATTCTTCATCATTATGCATATTTTCTTCATCATGATGTTAATTTTCTTCATCATGATGCTCTTTTACTTCATCATGATGCTCATTTTCTTCATCATGATGCTCATTTTCTTTATCATGATGCATATTTTCTTCATGATGATGCTCAATTCCTTCATCTTGACGCACATTTTCTTCATCATGATGCTCATTTTCTTCATCACCATGCATATTTTCTTAATCATGATGCATATTTTTTTCAACATGTAGCTCATTTTCTTTATCATGATGCCCATTTCTTTCATCATGAAGTTATCATAATGTATATTTTCTTCATAATGAAGCTCATTTCCTTTATTATGACGCACATTTCATCATCATTATTCTCATTTTCTTCATCATGATGCTTATTTTCTTCATCATGATGAATATTTTTTCATCATGATGCTAATTTCCTTTATCATGATGCATATTTTCTTCGTCATGATGCATATGTTCTTCATCATGATGCTCATTTTCTCTATCTTGATGCTCATTTTCTTCATCATGATGCTCATTTTCATCATTATGACGCATATTATTTTCATAACGATGCTCAATATCTTCCTCGTGATGCTTATTTTCTTGATAATGATGCTATTTTTCTTCACCATGATGCATAATTTATTAATCGTGATGCTCATTTTCTTCATCGTGATGCTCATTTTCTTTATCATAATACTCATTTTCGTCATCATGATGCATAATTTCATCATCAAGACGTATCTTTTCATTATCATGATGCTCATTTTCTTCTTCAAGATGCATATTTTCTTTATCATGATGCTAATTTCATTCACCATGATGCTCATTTACTTCAACATGATGCTCATTTTTTTCATCATGATGAATATTTTATTCATCATGATGCTCATTTTCTTCATCATTATGCTCATTTTTTTCATCGTGATACTCATTTACTTCAATGTGATGCTCATTTTCTTCATCATGATCCTCATTTCCTTCATCATGATCCTTATTTTCTACATCATGATGCATATTTTCTTCATCATTTTGCTCATTTTCTTCATCATGATGCTCATTTTCTTCATCACGACGCATATTTTTTTCACCAAAATGCATGTTTTCTTTATCATGATGCTAATTTTTTTCATCATGATGCTCATATTCTTCATCATGGTGCATATTTTCTTCATCATTATGCATATTTTCTTCAACATGATGTTAATTTTCTTCATCATGATGCTCATTTCCTTCATCATGATGCTCATTTTCTTCATCATGATGCTCATTTTCTTTATCATGATGCATATTTTCTTCATGATGATACTCAATTCTTTCATCTTGACGCACATTTTCTTCATCATGATGCTCATTTTCTTCATCTCGATGCATATTTTCTTAATCATGATGCATATTTTTTTCAACATGTAGCTCATTTTCTTCATCATGATGCCCATTTCCTTCATCATGATGCTCATTTTCTTCATCATGATGCTCATTTTCTTTATCACGATGCATATTTTCTTCATCATGATGCTCATTTTCTTCATCATGATGCTAATTTCCTTCGTCATGATGCATATTTTCTTCGTCATGATGCATATGTTCTTCACCATGATACTCATTTCCTTTATCACGATGCTCATTTCCTTCATCATGATGCTCATTTTCATCATTATGATGCATATAACTTTCATAATGATGCTCAATATCTTCATCATGATGCTTATTTTCTTCATCATGATGCTCATATTCTTCATCATGGTGCTCATTTTATTCATCAAGATGCTCATTTTCATCATCAAGATGCTCATTTTTTCATCATGATGCATATTTTTTTCATCATGATGCTCATTTCCTTCATCATGATGTTCATTTTCACCATCATGTTGCTCTTTTTCTTAATCATGATGCATAAATTCTTCATCGTGATGTTCATTTTCTTTATCGTGATGCTCATTTTCTTTATCATGATGCTCATTTTTGTCATCAAGATGCATAATTTCTCCATCATGATGCATCTTTTCATTATCATGATGCTCATTTTCTTCATCGTGACTTATATTTTCTTCATCATGATGCTCATTTCCTTCATCATGATGCTCATTTACTTCATCATGATGCTCATTTTTTTCATCATGATGAATATTTTATTCATCATGATGCTCATTTTCTTCAACATGATGTTCATTTTCTTTATCGTGATGCTCATTTTCTTCTACGTGATGCTCCTTTTCTTCATCATGATGATCATTTCAATCATCATGATGCTCATTTTCTTCATCATGATGCATATTTTATTCATCATTATGCTCATTTTCTACATCGTGATGCATATTTTCTTCATCATGATGCTTATTTACTTCATCATGATGCACATTTCTTTCATCATGATGCTCATTTTCTTCATCATGATGCTCATTTTCTTCATCAGGATGCATATTTTCTTCATCACGACGCATATTTTCTTCATCATGATGCTCATTTCCTTCATCATGATTCTTATTTTCTTCATCATTATGCATATTTTCTTCATCATGATGCGTATTTTCTTCATCATGGTGCTAATTTTCTTCATCATGATGCTCATTTCCTTCATCATGATGCTCATTTCCTTCATCATGTTGCTCATTTTATTTATCATGATGCATATTTTCTTCATAATGATGCTCAATTCCTTCATCATGACGCACATTTACTTCATCATGATGCTCATTTTCTTCATCATCATGCTCATTTTTCTTCATCATGATGCTCATTTTCTTCATCATGATGCGTATTTTCTTCATCATGATGCGTATTTTCTTCATCATGTAGGTTATTTTCTTCATCATGATGCCCATTTCCTTCATCATGAAGCTCATTTCTTTCATCATGATGCATATTTTCTTCATCGTGATGCATACTTTCTTCATCGTGATGCTCAATTTCTTTATCATGATGTTCATTTCCTTCATCATGATGCTCATTTTCTTTATCATGATGTATATTTGCTTCATGAAGATGCTCAATTCCTTCATCTTGACGCACATTTATTTCATCATGATGCTAATTTTCTTCATCATTATGCTCATTTTTCTTCATCATGAAGCTCATTTTCTTCATCATGATGCATATTTTCCTCATTATGATGCATATTTTCTTCATCATGTAGCTCATTTTCTTCATCATGATGTCCATTTCCTTCATCATGAAGTTATCATAATGTATATTTTCTTCATAATGATGCTAATTTCCTTCATTATGACCCACATTTCCTTCATCATTATGCTCATTTTCTTCATCATGATGCTCATTTTCATCATCAGGATGCATATTTTCTTCATCACGATGCATATTTTCTTCATCACGACGCATATTTTCTTCATCATGATGCTCATTTTCTTCATCATGGTGCATATTTTCTTCATCATGATGCATATTTTCTTCATCATGATGCTAATTTTCTTCATCATGATGCTCATTTCCTTCATCATGATGCTCATTTTCTTTATCATGATGAATATTTGCTTCATGATGATGCTCAATTCCCTTCATCTTGACGCACATTTCTTTCATCATGATGCTAATTTTCTTCATCATTATGCTCATTTTTCTTCATTATGATGCTCATTTTCTTCATCATCATGCATATTTTACTCATCATGATGCATATTTTCTACATCATGTAGCTCATTTTCTTCATCATGATGCCCATTTCCTTCATCATGAGCATCATGCATATTTTACTCATCATAATGCATATTTTCTTCTTAATGATGCTCATTTCCTTCATCATGAGGCACATTTCCTTCATCATTATGCTCATTTTCTTAATCATGATGCTCATTTTCTTCATCATGATGCATATTTTCTTCATCATGATGCTAATTTCCTTCATCACGATGCATATTTTCTTCGTCATGATGCATATGTTCTTCATCATGATGCTAATTTCCTTTATCGTGATGCTCATTTTCTTAATCATGATGCGCATTTTCATCATTATGACGCATATTATTTTCATAACGATGCTTAATATCTTCCTCATGATGCTTATTTTCTATATCATGATGCTTATTTTCTTCATCATGGTGCGCATTTTCTTCATCAAGATACTCATTTTTTCATCATAATTTTCTTCATCATCATGCATATTTTCTTCATCATGATGCTCATTTCCTTCATCATGATGCTCATTTTCTTCATCATGATGCTCTTTTTATTCATCATGATGCATATATTCTACATCGTGATGCTCATTTTCTTTATCATAATGCTCATTTTCGTCATCATGATGCATAATTTCATTATCAAGATGTATATTTTCATTATCATGATGCTCATTTTCTTCTTCATGATACATATTTTCTATATCATGATGATAATTTCCTTCACTATGATGCTCATTTACTTCATCATGATGCTCGTTTTCTTCATCATGATGAATATTTTATTCATCATGATGCTCATTTTCTTCATCATTGTGCTCATTTTCTTCATCGTGATACTCATTTAGTTCAACGTGATGCTCCTTTTCTTCATCATTATCCTCATTTCCTTCATCATGATGCTTATTTTCTTCATCATGATGCATATTTTCTTCATCATTTTTCACATTTTCTTCGTCATGATGCTCATTTTCTTCATCATGATGCATATTTTCTTCATCATGATGCTCATTTTCATCATCATGATGTTCATTTCCTTTATCATGATACTCATTTTCTTCATCAGGATGCATATTTTCTTCATCAAGACGCATATTTTCTTCATCACGACGCATATTTTCTTCATTACGACGAATATTTTCTTAATCATGATGCTAATTTTTTTCATCATGATGCTCATATTCTTCATCATGGTGCATATTTTCTTCATCATTATGCATATTTTCTTCATCATGATGTTAATTTTCTTCATCATGATGCTCTTTTACTTCATCACGATGCTCATTTTCTTCATCATGATGCTCATTTTTTTTATCATGATGCATATTTTCTTCATGATGATGCTCAATTCCTTCATCTTGACGCACATTTTCTTCATCATGATGCTCATTTTCTTCATCACCATGCATATTTTCTTAATCATGATGCATATTTTTTTCAACATGTAGCTCATTTTCTTTATCATGATGCCCATTTCCTTCATCATGAAGTTATCATAATGCATATTTTCTTCATAATGAAGCTCATTTCTTTTATTATGACGCACATTTCATCATCATTATTCTCATTTTCTTCATCATGATGCTTATTTTCTTCATCATGATGAATATTTTTTCATCATGATGCTAATTTCCTTTATCATGATGCATATTTTCTTCGTCATGATGCATATGTTCTTCATCATGATGCTCATTTTCTCTATCTTGATGCTCATTTTCCTCATCATGATGCTCATTTTCATCATTATGACGCATATTATTTTCATAACGATGCTCAATATCTTCCTCATGATGATTATTTTCTTGATAATGATGCTATTTTTCTTCACCATGATGCATAATTTATTAATCGTGATGCTCATTTTCTTCATCGTGATGCTCATTTTCTTTATCATAATACTCATTTTCGTCATCATGATGCATAATTTCATCATCAAGACGTATCTTTTCATTATCATGATGCTCATTTTCTTCTTCAAGATGCATATTTTCTTTATCATGATGCTAATTTCATTCACCATGATGCTCATTTACTTCAACATGATGCTCATTTTTTTCATCATGATGAATATTTTATTCATCATGATGCTCATTTTCTTCATCATTATGCTCATTTTCTTCATCGTGATACTCATTTACTTCAATGTGATGCTCATTTTCTTCATCATGATCCTCATTTCCTTCATCATGATCCTTATTTTCTACATCATGATGCATATTTTCTTCATCATTTTGCTCATTTTCTTCATCATGATGCTCATTTTCTTCATCATGATGCATATTTTCTTCATCATGATGCTCATTTCCTTCATCATGATGTTCATTTCCTATATCATGATACTCATTTTCTTCATCAGGATGCATATTTTCTTCAACACGACGCATATTTTCTTCATCACGATGCATATTTTCTTCACCAAAATGCATATTTTCTTTATCATGATGCTAATTTTTTTCATCATGATGCTCATATTCTTCATCATGGTGCATATTTTCTTCATCATTATGCATATTTTCTTCATCATGATGCTCATTTCCTTCATCATGATGCTTATTTTCTTCATCATGATGCTCATTTTCTTTATCATGATGCATATTTTCTTCATGATGATACTCAATTCTTTCATCTTGACGCACATTTTCTTCATCATGATGCTCATTTTCTTCATCTCGATGCATATTTTCTTAATCATGATGCATATTTTTTTCAACATGTAGCTCATTTTCTTCATCATGATGCCCATTTCCTTCATCATGATGCTCATTTTCTTCATCATGATGCTCATTTTCTTTATCACGATGCATATTTTCTTCATCATGATGCTCATTTTCTTCATCATGATGCTAATTTCCTTCGTTATGATGCATATTTTCTTCGTCATGATGCATATGTTCTTCACCTTGATACTCATTTCCTTTATCACGATGCTCATTTCCTTCATCATGATGCTCATTTTCATCATTATGATGCATATAATTTTCATAATGATGCTCAATATCTTCATCATGATGCTTATTTTCTTCATCATGATGCTCATATTCTTCATCATGGTGCTCATTTTATTCATCAAGATGCTCATTTTCATCATCAAGATGCTCATTTTTTCATCATGATGCATATTTTTTTCATCATGATGCTCATTTCCTTCATCATGATGTTCATTTTCACCATCATGTTGCTCTTTTTCTTAATCATGATGCATATATTCTTCATCGTGATGTTCATTTTCTTTATCGTGATGCTCATTTTCTTTATCATGATGCTCATTTTTGTCATCAAGATGCATAATTTCTTCATCATGATGCATCTTTTCATTATCATGATGCTCATTTTCTTCATCGTGACTTATATTTTCTTCATCATGATGCTCATTTCCTTCATCATGATGCTCATTTACTTCATCATGATGCTCATTTTTTTCATCATGATGAATATTTTATTCATCATGATGCTCATTTTCTTCAACATGATGCTCATTTTCTTTATCGTGATGCTCATTTTCTTCTACGTGATGCTCCTTTTCTTCATCATGATGCTCATTTCAATCATCATGATGCTCATTTTTTTCATCATGATGCATATTTTATTCATCATTATGCTCATTTTCTACATCGTGATGCATATTTTCTTCATCATGATGCTTATTTACTTCATCATGATGCACATTTCTTTCATCATGATGCTCATTTTCTTCATCATGATGCTCATTTTCTTCATCAGGATGCATATTTACTTCATCACGACGCATATTTTCTTCATCATGATGCTCATTTCCTTCATCATGATTCTTATTTTCTTCATCATTATGCATATTTTCTTCATCATGATGCGTATTTTCTTCATCATGGTGCTAATTTTCTTCATCATGATGCTCATTTCCTTCATCATGATGCTCATTTCCTTCATCATGTTGCTTATTTTATTTATCATGATGCATATTTTCTTCATAATGATGCTCAATTCCTTCATCATGACGCACATTTACTTCATCATGATGCTCATTTTCTTCATCATCATGCTCATTTTTCTTCATCATGATGCTCATTTTCTTCATCATGATGCGTATTTTCTTCATCATGATGCGTATTTTCTTCATCATGTAGGTTATTTTCTTCATCATGATGCCCATTTCCTTCATCATGAAGCTCATTTCTTTCATCATGATGCATATTTTCTTCGTCGTGATGCATACTTTCTTCATCGTGATGCTCAATTTCTTTATCATGATGTTCATTTCCTTCATCATGATGCTCATTTTCTTTATCATGATGTATATTTGCTTCATGAAGATGCTCAATTCCTTCATCTTTACGCACATTTATTTCATCATGATGCTAATTTTCTTCATCATTATGCTCATTTTTCTTCATCATGAAGCTCATTTTCTTCATCATGATGCATATTTTCCTCATTATGATGCATATTTTCTTCATCATGTAGCTCATTTTCTTCATCACGATGTCCATTTCCTTCATCATGAAGTTATCATAATGTATATTTTCTTCATAATGATGCTAATTTCCTTCATTATGACCCACATTTCCTTCATCATTATGCTCATTTTCTTCATCATGATGCTCATTTTCATCATCAGGATGCATATTTTCTTCATCACGATGCATATTTTCTTCATCACGACGCATATTTTCTTCATCATGATGCTCATTTTCTTCATCATGGTGCATATTTTCTTCATCATGATGCATATTTTCTTCATCATGATGCTAATTTTCTTCATCATGATGCTCATTTCCTTCATCATGATGCTCATTTTCTTTATCATGATGAATATTTGCTTCATGATGATGCTCAATTCCCTTCATCTTGACGCACATTTCTTTCATCATGATGCTAATTTTCTTCATCATTATGCTCATTTTTCTTCATTATGATGCTCATTTTCTTCATCATCATGCATATTTTACTCATCATGATGCATATTTTCTACATCATGTAGCTCATTTTTTCATCATGATGCCCATTTCCTTCATCATGAGCATCATGCATATTTTACTCATCATAATGCATATTTTCTTCTTAATGATGCTCATTTCCTTCATCATGAGGCACATTTCCTTCATCATTATGCTCATTTTCTTCATCATGATGCTCATTTTCTTCATCATGATGCATATTTTCTTCAGCATGATGCTAATTTCCTTCATCACGATGCATATTTTCTTCGTCATGATGCATATGTTCTTCATCATGATGCTAATTTCCTTTATCGTGATGCTCATTTTCTTCATCACGATGCGCATTTTCATCATTATGACGCATATTATTTTCATAACGATGCTCAATATCTTCCTCATGATGCTTATTTTCTATATCATGATGCTTATTTTCTTCATCATGGTGCGCATTTTCTTCATCAAGATGCTCATTTTTTCATCATGATTTTCTTCATCATCATGCATATTTTCTTCATCATGATGCTCATTTCCTTCATCATGATGCTCATTTTCTTCATCATGATGCTCTTTTTATTCATCATGATGCATATATTCTACATCGTGATGCTCATTTTCTTTATCATAATGCTCATTTTCGTCATCATGATGCATAATTTCATTATCAAGATGTATATTTTCATTATCATGATGCTCATTTTCTTCTTCATGATACATATTTTCTATATCATGATGATAATTTCCTTCACTATGATGCTCATTTACTTCATCATGATGCTCGTTTTCTTCATCGTGATGAATATTTTATTCATCATGATGCTCATTTTCTTCATCATTGTGCTCATTTTCTTCATCGTGATACTCATTTACTTCAACGTGATGCTCCTTTTCTTCATCATTATCCTCATTTCCTTCATCATGATGCTTATTTTCTTCATCATGATGCATATTTTCTTCATCATTTTTCACATTTTCTTCGTCATGATGCTCATTTTCTTCATCATGATGCATATTTTCTTCATCATGATGCTCATTTTCATCATCATGATGTTCATTTCCTTTATCATGATACTCATTTTCTTCATCAGGATGCATATTTTCTTCATCAAGACGCATATTTTCTTCATCACGACGCATATTTTCTTCATTACGACGAATATTTTCTTCATCATGATGCTAATTTTTTTCATCATGATGCTCATATTCTTCATCATGGTGCATATTTTCTTCATCATTATGCATATTTTCTTCATCATGATGTTAATTTTCTTCATCATGATGCTCTTTTACTTCATCACGATGCTCATTTTCTTCATCATGATGCTCATTTTCTTTATCATGATGCATATTTTCATCATGATGATGCTCAATTCCTTCATCTTGACGCACATTTTCTTCATCATGATGCTCATTTTCTTCATCACCATGCATATTTTCTTAATCATGATGCATATTTTTTTCAACATGTAGCTCATTTTCTTTATCATGATGCCCATTTCCTTCATCATGAAGTTATCATAATGCATATTTTCTTCATAATGAAGTTCATTTCCTTTATTATGACGCACATTTCATCATCATTATTCTCATTTTCTTCATCATGATGCTTATTTACTTCATCATGATGAATATTTTTTCATCATGATGCTAATTTCCTTTATCATGATGCATATTTTCTTCGTCATGATGCATATGTTCTTCATCATGATGCTCATTTTCTCTATCTTGATGCTCATTTTCCTCATCATGATGCTCATTTTCATCATTATGACGCATATTATTTTCATAACGATGCTCAATATCTTCCTCATGATGATTATTTTCTTGATAATGATGCTATTTTTCTTCACCATGATGCATAATTTATTAATCGTGATGCTCATTTTTTTCATCGTGATGCTCATTTTCTTTATCATAATACTCATTTTCGTCATCATGATGCATAATTTCATCATCAAGACGTATCTTTTCATTATCATGATGCTCATTTTCTTCTTCAAGATTCATATTTTCTTTATCATGATGCTAATTTCATTCACCATGATGCTCATTTACTTCAACATGATGCTCATTTTTTTCATCATGATGAATATTTTATTCATCATGATGCTCATTTTCTTCATCATTATGCTCATTTTCTTCATCGTGATACTCATTTACTTCAATGTGATGCTCATTTTCATCATCATGATCCTCATTTCCTTCATCATGATCCTTATTTTCTACATCATGATGCATATTTTCTTCATCATTTTGCTTATTTTCTTCATCATGATGCTCATTTTCTTCATCATGATGCACATTTTCTTCATCATGATGCTCATTTCCTTCATCATGATGTTCATTTCCTATATCATGATACTCATTTTCTTCATCGGGATGCATATTTTCTTCAACACGACGCATATTTTCTTCATCACGACGCATATTTTCTTCACCAAAATGCATATTTTCTTTATCATGATGCTAATTTTTTTCATCATGATGCTCATATTCTTCATCATGGTGCATATTTTCTTCATCATTATGCATATTTTCTTCATCATGATGCTCATTTCCTTCATCATGATGCTCATTTTCTTCATCATGATGCTCATTTTCTTTATCATGATGCATATTTTCTTCATGATGATACTCAATTCTTTCATCTTGACGCACATTTTCTTCATCATGATGCTCATTTTCTTCATCTCGATGCATATTTTCTTAATCATGATGCATATTTTTTTCAAAATGTAGCTCATTTTCTTCATCATGATGCCCATTTCCTTCATCATGATGCTCATTTTCTTCATCATGATGCTCATTTTCTTTATCACGATGCATATTTTCTTCATCATGATGCTCATTTTCTTCATCATGATGCTAATTTCCTTCGTTATGATGCATATTTTCTTCGTCATGATGCATATGTTCTTCACCATGATACTCATTTCCTTTATCACGATGCTCATTTCCTTCATCATGATGCTCATTTTCATCATTATGATGCATATAATTTTCATAATGATGCTCAATATCTTCATCATGATGCTTATTTTCTTCATCATGATGCTCATATTCTTCATCATGGTGCTCATTTTATTCATCAAGATGCTCATTTTCATCATCAAGATGCTCATTTTTTCATCATGATGCATATTTTTTTCATCATGATGCTCATTTCCTTCATCATGATGTTCATTTTCACCATCATGTTGCTCTTTTTCTTAATCATGATGCATATATTCTTCATCGTGATGTTCATTTTCTTTATCGTGATGCTCATTTTCTTTATCATGATGCTCATTTTTGTCATCAAGATGCATAATTTCTTCATCATGATGAATCTTTTCATTATCATGATGCTCATTTTCTTCATCGTGACTCATATTTTCTTCATCATGATGCTCATTTCCTTCATCATGATGCTCATTTACTTCATCATGATGCTCATTTTTTTCATCATGATGAATATTTTATTCATCATGATGCTCATTTTCTTCAACATGATGCTCATTTTCTTTATCGTGATGCTCATTTTCTTCTACGTGATGCTCCTTTTCTTCATCATGATGCTCATTTCAATCATCATGATGCTCATTTTCTTCATCATGATGCATATTTTATTCATCAATATGCTCATTTTCTACATCGTGATGCATATTTTCTTCATCATGATGCTTATTTCCTTCATCATGATGCACATTTCTTTCATCATGATGCTCATTTTCTTCATCATGATGCTCATTTTCTTCATCAGGATGCATATTTTCTTCATCACGATGCATATTTTCTTCATCACGACGCATATTTTCTTCATCATGATGCTCATTTCCTTCATCATGATTCTTATTTTCTTCATCATGGTGCATATTTTCTTCATCATGATGCGTATTTTCTTCATCATGGTGCTAATTTTCTTCATCATGATGCTCATTTCCTTCATCATGATGCTCATTTCCTTCATCATGTTGCTCATTTTATTTATCATGATGCATATTTTCTTCATAATAATGCTCAATTCCTTCATCATGACGCACATTTACTTCATCATGATGCTCATTTTCTTCATCATCATGCTCATTTTTCTTCATCATGATGCTCATTTTCTTCATCATGATGCGTATTTTCTTCATCATGATGCGTATTTTCTTCATCATGTAGGTTATTTTCTTCATCATGATGCTCATTTCCTTCATCATGAAGCTCATTTCTTTCATCATGATGCATATTTTCTTCATCGTGATGCATACTTTCTTCATCATGATGCTCAATTTCTTTATCATGATGTTCATTTCCTTCATCATGATGCTCATTTTCTTTATCATGATGTATATTTGCTTCATGATGATGCTCAATTCCTTCATCTTGACGCACATTTATTTCATCATTATGCTCATTTTTCTTCATCATGATGCTCATTTTCTTCATCATGATGCATATTTTCCTCATTATGATGCATATTTTCTTCATCATGTAGCTCATTTTCTTCATCATGATGTCCATTTCCTTCATCATGAAGTTATCATAATGTATATTTTCTTCATAATGATGCTCATTTCCTTCATTATGACCCACATTTCCTTCATCATTATGCTCATTTTCTTCATCATGATGCGTATTTTTTCATCATGATGCTAATTTCCTTTATCATGATGCATATTTTCTTCGTCATGATGCATATGTTCTTTATCGTGATGCTCATTTCCTTTATCATGATCCTCATTACCTTCATCATGATGCTCATTTTTTTCATTATGATGCATATTATTTTCATAATGATGCCCAATATCTTCATCATGATGCTTATTTTCTTCATCATGGTGATCATTTTCTTTATCAATATTCTCATTTTCCTCATCAAAATGCTCATTTACTTCATCATGATGCATAATTTCATCATCAAGATGTATCTTTTCATTGTCATGATGCTCATTTTCTTCTTCATGATGCATATTTTCTTTATCATGATGCTAATTTCCTTCACCATGATGCTCATTTACTTCATCATGATGCTCATTTTCATCATCATGATGAATATTTTATTCATCATGATGCTAATTTTCTTCATCATTATGCTCATTTTCTTCATCGTGATACTCATTTACTTCAACGTGATGCTCCTTTTCTTCATCATGATCCTCATTTCCTTCATCATGATGCTTATTTTCTTCATCATGATGCTTATTTTGTTCATCATTTTGCTCATTTTATTCATCATGATGCTCATTTTCTTCATCATGATGCATATTTTCTTCATCATAATGCTCATTTCCTTCAACATGATGTTCATTTCCTTTATCATGATACTCATTTTCTACATCAGGATGCATATTTTCTTCATAACGGCGCATATTTTCTTCATCACGACGCATATTTTCTTCATCATGATGCTAATTTTTTTCATCATGATGCTCATATTCTTCATCATGGTGCATATTTTCTTCATCATTATGCATATTTTCTTCATCATGATGTTAATTTTCTTCATCATGATGCTCACTTCCTTCATCATGACGCTCATTTTCTTCATCATGATGCTCATTTTCTTTATCATGATGCATATTTTCTTCATGATGATGATCAATTCCTTCATCTTGACGCACATTTTCTTCATTATGATTCTCATTTTCTTCATCACGATGCATATTTTCTTAATCATGATGCATATTTTTTTCAACATGTAGCTCATTTTCTTCATCATGATGCCCATTTCCTTCATCATGAAGTTATCATAATGTATATTTTCTTCATAATGATGTTTATTTCCTTCATTATGACGCACATTTCCTTCATCATTATGCTCATTTTCTTCATCATGATGCTCATTTTCTTCATCATGATGCATATTTTTTCATCATGATGCTAATTTCCTTTATCATGATGCATATTTTCTTCGTCATGATGCATATGTTCTTCATCATGATGCTCATTTCCTTTATCTTGATGCTCATTTACTTCATCATGATGCTCATTTTCTTCATTATGATGCATATTATTTTCGTAATGATGCCCAATATCTTCATCATGATGCTTATTTTCTTCATCATGGTGCTCATTTTCTTTATCAATATTCTCATTTTCATCATCAAGATGCTCATTTACTTCATCATGATTTTCTTCATCGTGATGCATATTTTCTTCATCATGATGCTCATTTTCTTCATCGTGATGCTCTTTTTCTTTATCATGATGCTCATTTTCTTCATCATGATGCATATTTTTTACATCGTGATGCTCATTTTTTTCATCGTGATGCTTATTTTCTTTATAATGATGCTCATTTTTGTCACCATGATGCATAATTTCTTCATCATGATGCATCTTTTCATTATCATGTTGCTCATTTTCTTCATCATGATGCATATTTTCTTCATCATGATGCTAATTTACTTCATCATGATGCATATTTTCTTCGTCATGATGCATATGTTCTTCATCATGATGCTCATTTCCTTTATCTTGATGCTCATTTTCTTCATCATGATACTCATTTTCATCATTATGACGCATTTTATTTTCATAACGATGCTCAATATCTTCCTCATGATGCTTATTTTCTTTATAATGATGCTCTTTTTCTTCATCATGAAGCATATATTCTTCATCGTGATGCTCATTTTCTTCATCGTAATGCTCATTTTATTTATCATAATGCTCATTTTCGTCATCATGATGCATAATTTCATCATCAAGATGTATCTTTTGATTATCATGATGCTCATTTTCTTCTTCATGGTGCATATTTTCTTTATCATGATGCTAATTTCCTTCACCATGATGCTCATTTTCTTCATCATGATGCTCATTTTCTTCATCATGATGAATATTTTATTCATCATGATGCTCATTTTCTTCATCATTATGCTCATTTTATTCATCATTATACTCCTTTTCTTCATCATGATGCTCATTTCCTTCATCATGATACTTATTTTCTTCATCATGATGCATATTTTCTTCATCATTATGCTCATTTTCTTCTTCATGATGCTCATTTTCTTCATCATAATGCATATTTCCTTCATCATGATGCTCATTTCCTTCATCATGATGCTCATTTCCTTCATCATTATACTCTTTTTCTTCATCAGGATGCATATTTTCTTCATTACGATGCATATTTTCTTCATCACGATGCATATTTTCTTCATTATGATGCTCATTTCCTTCATCATGATGCTCATTTTCTTTATCATGATGCATATTTTCTTCATGATGATGTTCAATTCCTTCATCTTGACGCACATTTCTTTCATCATGATGCTAATTTTCTTCATCATTATGCTCATTTCTCTTCATCATGATGCTCATTTTCTTCATCATGATGCATATTTTCCTCATCATGATGCATATTTTCTTCATCATGTAGCTCATTTTCTTCATCATGATGCTCATTTTCTTCATCATGAAGTTATCATAATGCATATTTTCTTCATAATGATACTCATTTCCTTCATCATGATGCACATTTCCTTCATCATTATGCTCATTTTCTTCATCATTATGCTCATTTTCTTCATCATGATGCATATTTTTTCATCATGATGCTAATTTCCTTTATCATGATGCATATTTTCTTCGTCATGATGCATATGTTCTTCATCGTGATGCTCATTTCCTTTATTATGATGCTCATTTCCTTCATCATGATGCTCATTTTCTTCATTATAATGCATATTATTTTCATAATAATGCTCAATAACTTCATCATGATGCTCATTTTCTTCATCATGGTGCTCATTTTCTTTATCAATATTCTCATTTTCCTCATCAAGATGCTCATTTTCTTCATCATGATTTTGTTCATCGTGATGCGTATGTTATTCATCATGATGCTCATTTTCTTCATCTTGATGCTATTTTTCATTTTCTTGATGCTCATTTTCTTCATCATGATACATATTTTCTCCATTGTGATGTTCATTTTCTTCATCGTGATGCTCATTTTGTCACCATGATACATATTTTCTTCATCATGATGCATCTTTTCATTATCATGATGTTTATTTTCTTCATCATGATGCATATTTTCTTCATCATGATGCTAATTTCCTTCATCATGATGCATATTTTCTTCGTCATGATGCATATGTTCTTCATCATGATGCTCATTTCCTTTATCTTGATGCTCATTTTCTTCATCATGATGCATATGTTCTTCATCATGATGCTCATTTTCTTCGTCATGATGCATATGTTCTTCTTCATGACGCATATTATTTTCATAACGATGCTCAATATCTTCCTTATGATGCTTATTTTCTTTATCATGATGCTTATTTTCTTCATCATGGTGCGCATTTTCTTCATCAAGATGCTCATTTTTCATCAATATTTTATTCATCATTATGCATATTTTCTTCATCATGATGCTCATTTCCTTTATCATGATGCTCATTTTCTTCATCATGATGCTCTTTTTCTTCATCATGGTGCATATATTCTTCATCGTGATGCTCATTTTCTTCATCGTGATGCACATTTTCTTTATCATAATGCTCATTTTCGTCATCATGATGCATAATTTCATCATCAAGATGTATCTTTTCATTATCATGACGCTCATTTTCTTCTTCATGATGCTCATTTTCTTCATCATGATGCTAATTTCCTTCACCATGATGCTCATTTACTTCATCATGATGGTCATTTTTTTCATCATGATGAATATTTTATTCATCATGATGCTCATTTTCTTCATCATTATGCTCATTTTCTTCATCGTGACACTCATTTACTTCAATGTGATGCTCATTTTCTTCATCATGATCCTCATTTCCTTCATCATGATGCTTATTTTCTTCATCATGATGCATATTTTCTTCATCATTTTGCTCATTTTCTTCGTCATGATGCTCATTTTCTTCATCATGATGCATATTTTCTTCATCATGATGCTCATTTCCTTCATCATGATGTTCATTTCCTTTATCATGATGCTCATTTTCTTCATCAGGATGCATATTTTCTTCATCATGACGCATATTTTCTTCATCACGACGCGTATTTTCTTCATCATGATGCTAATTTTTTACATCATGATGCTTATTTTCTTCATCATGGTGAATATTTTCTTCATCATTGTGCATATTTTCTTCATCATGATGCTAATTTTCTTCATCATGATGCTCTTTTCCTTCATCATGATTCTCATTTTCTTTATCATGATGCATATTTTCTTCATGATGATGCTCAATTCCTTCATCTTGACGCATATTTTCTTCATCATGATGCTCATTTTCTTCATCATGATGCCTATTTCATTCATAATGCATATTTTCTTCATTATTATGCTCATTTCCTTCATCATGACGCACATTTCCTTCATAATGATGCTCATTTTCTTCATCATGATGCTCATTTTCTTCATCACGATGCATATTTTCTTCATCATGATGCTCATTTTTTCATCATGATGCTAATTTCCTTCGTCATGATGCATATTTTCTTCGTCGTGATGCATATATTCTTCATCATGATGCTCAATTCCTTTTTCACGATGCTCATTTCCTTCATCAAGATGCTCATTTTTATCATTATGATGCATATAATTTTCATAATGATGCTCAATATCTTCATCATGCTTATTTTCTTCATCATGATGCTCATTTTCTTCATCATGGTACTCATTTTCTTCATCAAGATGCTCATTTTCATCATCAAGATGCTCAATTTTTTCATCATGATTTTCTTCATCATGATGCATATTTTCTTCATCATGATGCTCATTTCCTTCATCATGATGCATATATTCTTCATCGTGATGCTCATTTTCTTCATCGTGATGCTCATTTTCTTTATCATGATGCTCATTTTTGTTATCATGATGCATAATTTCTTCATCATGATGCATCTTTTCATTATCATGATGCTCATTTTCTTCATCGTGACGCATATTTTCTTCATCATGATGCTCATTTCTTTCATCATGATGCTCATTTACTTCATCATGATGCCCATTTTTTTCATCATGATGAATATTTTATTCATCATGATGCTCATTTTCTTCATCATGATGCTCATTTTCTTTATCGTGAAGCTCATTTTCTTCTACGTGATGCTCCTTTTCTCCATCATGATGCTCATTTCATTCATCATGATGCTCATTTTCTTCATCATGATGCATATTTTATTCATCATTATGCTCATTTTCTACATCATGATGCATATTTTCTTTATCATGATGCTTATTTCCTTCATCATGATGAACATTTCCTTCGTCATGATGCTCATTTTCTTCATCATGATGCTCATTTTCTTCATCGTGATGCATATTTTTATCAACATGTAGCTCATTTTCTTCATCATGATGCTCATTTCCTTCATCATGAAGTTATCATAATGCATATTTTCTTCAAAATGATGCTCATTTCCTTCATCATGATGCACATTTCCTTCATCATGATGCTCATTTTCTTCATCATGATGCTCATTTTCTTCATCACGATGCATATTTTCTTCATCATGATGCTCATTTTCTCCACCATGATGCTAATTTCCATCGTCAAGATGCATATTTTCTTTGTCAAGATGCATATGTTCTTCATCATGATGCTCATTTCCTTTATCATGATGCTCATTTCCTTCATCATGATGCTCATTTTCATCATTATGATGCAAATAATTTTCATAATGATGTTCAATATCTTCATCATGATGCTTATTTTCTTCATCATGATGCTCTTTTTTTTATCATGGTGCTCATTTTCTTCATCAAGATGCTCATTTTCAACATCAAGATGCTCAATTTTTTCATCATGATTTTTTTCATCATGATGCATATTTTCTTCATCATGATGCTCATTTACTTCATCATGATGCTCTTTTTCTTCATCATGATGCTCTTTTTCTTCATCATGATGCTTATTTCCTTCATCATGATGCACATTTCCTTCATCATGATGCTCATTTTCTTTATCATGATGCATATTTTCTTCATAATGATGCATATTTTCTTCATCTCGATGCATATTTTCTTCATCATGATGCATATTTTCTTCAACATGATACTCATTTCCATCATCATGATGCTCATTTTCTTCATCATGGTGCATATTTTCTTCATCATGATGCATATTTTCTTCATCATGATACTAATTTTCTTCATCATGATGCTCATTCCCTTCATCATGATGCTCATTTTCTTTATCATGATACATATTTGCTTCATGATGATGCTCAATTCCTTAATCTTGACGCACATTTCTTCCATCATGATGCTAATTTTCTTCATCATTATGCTCATTTTCTTCATTATGATGCCCATTTCCTTCATCATGAGCATCATGCATATTTTACTCATCATAATGCATATTTTCTTCATAATGATGCTCATTTCCTTCATCATGAGGCACATTTCCTTCATCATTATGCTCATTTTCTTCATCATGATGCTCATTTTCTTCATCACGATGCATATTTTCTTCATCATGATGCTAATTTCCTTCATCATGATGCATATTTTCTTTGTAATGATGCATATATTCTTAATCATGATGCTCATTTCTTTTATCGTAATGCTCATTTTCTTCATCATGATGCTCATTTTCATCATTATGACGCATATTATTTTCATAACGATGCTCAATATCTTCCTCATGATGCTTATTTTCTTTATCATGATGCTTATTTTCTTCATCATGGTGCGCATTTTCTTCATCAAGATGCTCATTTTTTAATCATAATTTTCTTCATCATGATGCATATTTTCTTCATCATGATGCTCATTTCCTTCATCATGATGCTCATTTTCTTCATCATGATGCCCTTTTTCTTCATCATGATGCATATATTCTTCATCGTGATGCTCATTTTCTTTATCATAATGCTCATTTTCGTCATCATGATGCATAATTTCATCATCAAGATGTATCTTTTCATTATCATGATGCTCATTTTCTTCTTCATGATACATATTTTCTATATCATGATGCTAATTTCCTTCACTATGATGCTCATTTACTTCATCATGAAGCTCATTTTTCTTCATCATGATGAATATTTTATTCATCATGATGCTCATTTTCTTCATCATTGTGCTCATTTTCTTCATCGTGATACTCATTTACTTCAACGTGATGCTCCTTTTCTTCATCATTATCCTCATTTCCTTCATCATGATGTTTATTTTCTTCATCGTGATGCCTATTTTCTTCATCATTTTGCACATTTTCTTCATCATGATGCTCATTTTCTTCATCATGATGCATATTTTCTTCATCATGATGCTCATTTCCATCATCATGATGTTCATTTCCTTTATCATGATACTCATTTTCTTCATCAGGATGCATATTTTCTTCATCAAGACGCATATTTTCTTCATCACGACACATATTTTCTTCATCACGACGCATATTTTCTTCATCATGATGCTAATTTTTTTCATCATGATGCTCATATTCTTCATCATGGTGCATATTTTCTTCATCATTATGCATATTTTCTTCATCATGATGTTAATTTTCTTCATCATGAAGCTCTTTTACTTCATCATGATGCTCATTTTCTTCATCATGATGCTCATTTTCTTTATCATGATGCATATTTTCTTCATGATGATACTCAATTCCTTCATCTTGACGCACATTTTCTTCATCATGATGCTCATTTTCTTCATCACGATGCATATTTTCTTAATCATGATGCATATTTTTTTCAACATGTAGCTCATTTTCTTTATCATGATGCCCATTTCCTTCATCATGAAGTTATCATAATGTATATTTTCTTCATAATGAAGCTCATTTCCTTTATTATGACGCACATTTACATCATCATTATGCTCATTTTCTTCATCATGATGCTTATTTTCTTCATCATGATGAATATTTTTTCATCATGATGCTAATTTCCTTTATCCTGATGCATATTTTCTTCGTCATGATGCATATGTTCTTCATCATGATGCTCATTTTCTCTATCTTGATGCTCATTTTCTTCATCATGTTGCTCATTTTCACCATTATGACGCCAATTATTTTCATAACGATGCTCAATATCTTCCTCATGATGCTTATTTTCTTGATAATGATGCTCTTTTTCTTTACCATGATGCATAATTTATTAATCGTGATGCTCATTTTCTTCATCGTGATGCTCATTTTCTTTATCATAATGCTCATTTTCGTCATCATGATGCATAATTTCATCATCAAGATGTATCTTTTCATTATCATGATGCTCATTTTCTTCTTCATGATGCTCATTTTCTTCATCATGATGCTAATTTCCTTCACCATGATGCTCATTTACTTCATCATGATGGTCATTTTTTTCATCATGATGAATATTTTATTCATCATGATGCTCATTTTCTTCATCATTATGCTCATTTTCTTCATCGTGACACTCATTTACTTCAATGTGATGCTCATTTTCTTCATCATGATCCTCATTTCCTTCATCATGATGCTTATTTTCTTCATCATGATGCATATTTTCTTCATCATTTTGCTCATTTTCTTCATCATGATGCTCATTTTCTTCATCATGATGCATATTTTCTTCATCATGATGCTCATTTCCTTCATCATGATGTTCATTTCCCTTATCATGATACTCATTTTCTTCATCAGGATGCATATTTTCTTCATCACGACGCATATTTTCTTCATCACGACGCATATTTTCTTCACCACGATGCATATTTTCTTCATCATGATGCTAATTTTTTTCATCATGATGCTCATATTCTTCATCATGGTGCATATTTTCTTCATCATTATGCATATTTTCTTCATCATGATGATGATTTTCTTCATCGTGATGCTCATTTCCTTCATCATGATGCTCATTTCCTTCATCATGATGCTCATTTTCTTCATCATGATGCTCATTTTCTTTATCATGATGTATATTTTCTTCATGATGATGCTCAATTCTTTCATCTTGACGCATATTTTCTTCATCATGATGGTCATTTTCTTCATTTCGATGCATATTTTCTTAATCATGATGCATATTTTTTTCAACATGTAGCTCATTTTCTTCATCATGATGCCCATTTCCTTCATCATGATGCTCATTTTCTTCATCATGATGCTCATTTTCTTTATCACGATGCATATTTTCTTCATCATGATGCTCATTTTCTTCATCATGATGCTAATTTCCTTCGTCATGATGCATATTTTCTTCGTCATGATGCATATTTTCTTCATCATGATGCGTATTTTCTTCATCATGGTGCTAATTTTCTTCATCATGATGCTCATTTCCTTCATCATGATGCTCATTTACTTCATCATGTTGCTCATTTTATTTATCATGATGCATATTTTCTTCATAATGATGCTCAATTCCTTCATCATGACGCACATTTACTTCATAATGATGCTCATTTTCTTCATCATCATGCTCATTTTTCTTCATCATGATGCTCATTTTCTTCATCATGATGCGTATTTTCTTCATCATGATGCATATTTTCTTCATCATGTAGGTTATTTTCTTCATCATGATGTCCATTTCCTTCATCATGAAGCTCATTTCCTTCATCATGATGCATATTTTCTTCATCGTGATGCATACTTTTTTCATCATGATGCTCAATTTCTTTATCATGATGTTCATTTCCTTCATCATGATGCTCATTTTCTTTATCATGATGCATATTTGCTTCATGATGATGCTCAATTCCTTCATCTTGACGCACATTTCTTTCATCATGATGCTAATTTTCTTCATCACTATGCTCATTTTTCTTCATCATGATGCTCATTTTCTTCATCATGATGCATATTTTCCTCATTATGATGCATATTTTCTTCATCATGTAGCTCATTTTCTTCATCATGATGTTCATTTCCTTCATCATGATGTTATCATAATGTATATTTTCTTCGTAATGATGCTCATTTCCTTTATTATGACCCACATTTCCTTCATCATTATGCTCATTTTCTTCATCATGATGCTCATTTTCTTCATCATGATGCGTATTTTTTCATCATGATGCTAATTTCCTTTATCATGATGCATATTTTCTGCTCATTTCCTTCATCATGATGCTCATTTTCTTCATTATGATGCATATTATTTTCATAATGATGCCCAATATCTTCATCATGATGCTTATTTTCTTCATCATGGTGCTCATTTTCTTTATCAATATTCTCATTTTCCTCATCAAGATGGTCATTTACTTCATCATGATGCATAATTTCACCATCAAGATGTATCTTTTCATTATCATGATGCTCATTTCCTTCACCATGATGCTCATTTACTTCATCATGATGCTCATTTTCTTCATCATGATGAATATTTTATTCGTCATGATGCTCATTTTCTTCATCATTATGCTCATTTTCTTCATCGTGATACTCATTTACTTCAACGTGATGCTCCTTTTCTTCATCATGATCCTCATTTCCTTCATCATGATGCTTATTTTCTTCATCATGATGCTTATTTTGTTCATCATTTTGTTCATTTTCTTCATCATGATGCTCATTTTCTTCATCATGATGCATTTTTCTTCATCATAATGCTCATTTCCTTCATCATGACGTTCATTTCCTTTATCATAATACTCATTTTCTACATCAGGATGCATATTTTCTTCATAACGGCGCATATTTTCTTCATCACGACGCATATTTTCTTCATCATGATGCTAATTTTTTTCATCCTGATGCTCATATTCTTCATCATGGTGCATATTTTCTTCTTCATTATGCATATTTTCTTCATCATGATGTTAATTTTCTTCATCATGATGCTCACTTCCTTCATCATGATGGTCATTTTCTTCATCATGATGCTCATTTTCTTTATCATGATGCATATTTTCTTCATGATGATGATCAATTCCTTCATCTTGACGCACATTTTCTTCATTATGATTCTCATTTTCTTCATCACGATGCATATTTTCTTAATCATGATGCATATTTTTTTCAACATGTAGCTCATTTTCTTCATCATGATGCCCATTTCCTTCATCATGAAGTTATCATAATGTATATTTTCTTCATAATGATGCTCATTTCCTTCATTATAACGCACATTTCCTTCATCATTATGCTCATTTTCTTCATCATGATGCTCATTTTCTTCATCATGATGCTAATTTCCTTTATCATGATGCATATTTTCTTCGTCATGATGCATATGTTCTTCATCGTGATGCTCATTTCCTTTATCATGATGCTCATTTCCTTCATCATGATGCTCATTTTCTTCATTATGATGCATATTATTTTCATAATGATGTCTAATATCTTCATCATGATGCTTATTTTCTTCATCATTGTGCTCATTTTCTTTATCCATATTCTCATTTTCATCATCAAGATGCTCACTTACTTCATCATGATTTTCTTCATCGTGATGCATATTTTCTTCATCATGATGCTCATTTTCTTCATCGTGATGCTCTTTTTATTTATCATGATGCTCATTTTCTTCATCATGATGCATATTTTTTTCATCGTGATGCTCATTTTTTTATCGTGATGCTTATTTTCTTTATAATGATGCTCATTTTTGTCACCATGATGCATAATTTCTTCATCATGATGCATCTTTTCATTATCATGATGCTCATTTTCTTCATCATGATTCATATTTTCTTCATCATGATGCTAATTTACTTCATAATGATGCATATTTTCTTCGTCATGATGCATATGTTCTTCATCATGATGCTCATTTCCTTTATCTTGATGCTCATTTTCTTCATCATGATGCTCATTTTCATCATTATGATGCATATTATTTTCATAACGATGCTCAATATCTTCCTCATGATGATTATTTTCTTTATAATGATGCTCTTTTTCTTCATCATGAAGCATATATTCTTCATCGTGATGCTCATTTTCTTCATCGTAATGCTCATTTTCTTTATCATAATGCTCATTTTCGTCATCATGATGCATAATTTCATCATCAAGATGTATCTTTTGATTATCATGATGCTCATTTTCTTTTTCATGTTGCATATTTTCTTTATCATGATGCTAATTTCCTTCACCATGATGCTCATTTACTTCATCATGATGCTCATTTTCTTCATCATGATGAATATTTTATTCATCATGATGCTCATTTTCTTCATCATTATGCTCATTTTCTTCATCGTGATACTCATTTACTTCAAAGTGATGCTCCTTTTCTTCATCATGATCCTCATTTCCTTCATCATGATGCTTATTTTCTTCATCATGATGCATATTTTCTTCATCATTTTGCTCATTTTCTTCATCATGATGCCCATTTTCTTCATCATGATGCATATTTTCTTCGTCATGATGCTCATTTCCTTCATCATGATGTTCATTTCCTTTATCATGATACTCATTTTCTTCATCAGGATGCGTATTTTCTTCATCAGGACACATATTTTCTTCATCATGACGCATATTTTCTTCACCACGACGCATATTTTCTTCATCATGATGCTAATTTTTTTCATCATGATGCTCATATTCTTCATCATGGTGCCTATTTTCTTCATCATTATGCATATTTTCTTCATCATAATGTTAATTTTCTTTATCATGATGCTCATTTCCTTCATCATAATGCTCATTTCCTTCATCATGATGTTCATTTCCTTTATCATGGTACTCATTTTCTTCATCAGGATGCATATTTTCTTCATAACGATGCATATTTTCTTCATCACGACGCATATTTTCTTCATCATGATGCTAATTTTTTTCATCATGATGCTCATATTCTTCATCATGGTGCATATTTTCTTCATTATTATGCATATTTTCTTCATCATGATGTTAATTTTCTTCATAATGATGCTCACTTCCTTCATCATGATGCTCATTTTCTTCATCATGATCTCATTTTCATTATCATGATGCATATTTTCTTCATGATGATGATCAATTCCTTCATCTTGACGCACATTTTCTTCATCATGATGCTTATTTTCTTCATCACGATGCATATTTTCTTAATCATGATGCATATTTTTTTCAACATGTAGCTCATTTTCTTCATCATGATGCCCATTTCCTTCATCATGAAGTTATCATAATGTATATTTTCTTCATAATGATGCTCATTTCCTTCATTATGACGCACATTTCCTTCATCATTATGCTCATTTTCTTCATCATGATGCTCATTTTCTTCATCATGATGCATATTTTTTCATCATGATGCTAATTTCCTTTATCATGATGCATATTTTCTTTGTCATGATGCATATGTTCTTCATCGTGATGCTCATTTCCTTTATCATGATGCTCATTTCCTTCATCGTGATGCTCATTTTCTTCATTATGATGCATATTATTTTCATAATGATGCCCAATATCTTCATCATGATGCTTATTTTCTTCATCATGGTGCTCATTTTCTTTATCAATATTCTCAATTTCATCATCAAGATTCTTATTTTCTTCATCATGATGAACATTTCCTTCATCATGATGCTCATTTTCTTCATCGTGATGCACTTTTTCTTTATCATGATGCTCATTTTCTTCATCATGATGCATATTTTTTTCATCGTGATGCTCATTTTTTTCATCGTGTTGCTTATTTTCTTTATAATGATTCTCATTTTTGTCACCATGATTCATAATTTCTTCATCATGATGCATCTTTTTATTATCATGATCCATATTTTCTTCATCATGATGCTCATTTCCTTCATCATGATGTTCATTTCCTTTATCATGATACTAATTTTCTTCATCAGGATACATAATTTCTTCATCAGGAAACATATTTTCTTCATCATGACGCATATTTTCTTCATCATGATGCTAATTGTTTTCATCATGATGCTCATATTCTTCATCATGGTGAATATTTTCTTCATCATTATGCATATTTTCTTCATTATAATGTTAATTTTCTTCATCATGATGCTCATTTCCATCATCATAATGCTCATTTTCTTCATCATGATGTTCATTTCCTTTATCATGATACTCATTTTATTCATCAGGATGCATATTTTCTTCATAACGACGCATATTTTCTTCATCACGACGCATATTTTCTTCATCATGATGCTAATTTTTTCATCATGATGCTCATATTCTTCATCATGGTGCATATTTTCTTCATCATTATGCATATTTTCTTCATCATGATGTTAATTTTCTTCATCATGATGCACACTTACTTCATCATGATGCTCATTTTCTTCATCATGATGCTCATTTTCTTTATCATGATGCATATTTTCTTCATGATGATGATCAATTCCTTCATCTTGATCTACATTTTCTTCATCATGATGCTCATTTCCTTTATTATGACGCACATTTCCTACATCATTATGCTCATTTTCTTCATCATGATGCTCATTTTCTTCATCATGATGCATATTTTTTCATCATGATGCTAATTTCCTTTATCATGATGCATTTTTCTTCGTCGTGATGCATATGTTCTTCATCGTGATGCTCATTTCCTTTATCATGATGCTCATTTCCTTCATCATGATGCTCATTTTCTTCATTATGATGCATATTATTTTCATAATGATGCCCAATATCTTCATCATGATGCTTATTTTCTTCATCATGGTGCTCATTTTCTTTATCAATATTCTCATTTTCATCATCAAGATGCTCATTTACTTCATCAGGATTTTCTTCATCGTGATGCATATTTTCTTCATCATGATGCTCATTTTCTTCATCGTGATGCTCTTTTTTTTCATCATGATGCTCATTTTCTTCATCATGATGCATATTTTTTTCATCGTGATGCTCATTTTTTTCATCGTGATGCTTATTTTCTATATAATGATGCTCATTTTGTCACCATGATGCATAATTTCTTCATCATGATACATCTTTTCATTATCATGATGCTTATTTTCTTCATCATGATGCATATTTTCTTCATCATGACGCTAATTTACTTCAACATGATGCATATTTTCTTCGTCATAATGCATATGTTCTTCATCATGATGCTCATTTCCTTTATCTTGATGCTCATTTTCTTCATCATGATGCTCATTTTCATCATTATGACGCATATTATTTTCATAACGATGCTCAATATCTTCCTCATGATGCTTATTTTCTTTATAATGATGCTCTTTTTCTTCATCATGGAGCATATATTCTTCATCGTGATACTTATTTTCTTCATCGTAATGCTCATTTTCTTTATCATAATGCTCATTTTCGTCATCATGATGCATAATTTCATCATCAAGATGTATCTTTTGATTATCATGATGCTCATTTTCTTCTTCATGATGCATATTTTCTTTATCATGTTGCTAATTTCCTTCACCATGATGCTCATTTACTTCATCATGATGCTCATTTTCTTCATCATGATGAATAGTTTATTCATCATGATGCTCATTTTCTTCATCATTATGCTCATTTTCTTCATCGTGATACTCATTTACTTCAACGTGATGCTCCTTTTCTTCATCATGATCCTCATTTCCTTCATCATGATGCTTATTTTTTTCATCATGATGCATATTTTCTTCATCATTTTGCTCATTATTTTCATCATGATGCTCATTTTCTTCATCATGATGCATATTTTCTTCATCATGATGCTCATTTCCTTCATCATGATGTTCATTTCCTTTATTATGATACTCATTTTCTTCATCAGGATGCATATTTTCTTCATCAGGACGCATATTTTCTTCATCATGACGCATATTTTCTTCACCACGATGCATATTTTCTTCATCATGATGCTAATTTTTTTCATCATGATGCTCATATTCTTCAACATGGTGCATATTTTCTTCATCATTATGCATATTTTCTTCATCATAATGTTAATTTTCTTCATCATGATGCTCATTTCCTACATCATGATGCTCATTTCATTCATCATAATGCTCATTTTCTTCATCATGATGCTCATTTTCTTTATCATGATGCTTATTTTCTTCATGATGATGCTCAATTCCTTCATCTTGACGCACATTTTTTCATCATGATGCTCATTTTCTTCATCACGGTGCATATTTTCTTAATCATGATGCATATTTTTTTCAACATGTAGCTCATTTTCTTCATCATAATGCCCATTTCCTTCATCATGAAGTTATCATAATGCATATTTTCTTCATAATTATGCTCATTTCCTTCATCATGATGCACATTTCCTTCATCATGATGCTCATTTTCTTCATCATGATGCTCATTTTCTTCATCAAGATGTATATTTTCTTCATCACAACGCATATTTTCTTCATCAAAGCGCATATTTTCTTCATCATGATGCTTATTTCCTTCATCATGATTCTTATTTTCTTCATCATGATGCATATTTTTTTCATCATGATGCGTATTTTCTTCATCATGGTGCTAATTTTCTTCATCATGATGCTCATTTCCTTCATCATGATGCTCATTTCCTTCATCATGATGCTCATTTTATTTATCATGATGCATATTTTCTTCATGATGATGCTCAATTCCTTCATCATGACGCACATTTACTTCATCATGATGCTCATTTTCTTCATAATCATGCTCATTTTTCTTCATCATGATGCTCATTTTCTTCATCATGATGCATATTTTCTTCATTATGATGCGTATTTTCTTCACCATGTAGCATATTTTCTTCATATTGATGCCCATTTCCTTCATCATGAAGCTCATTTCCTTCATCATGATGCATATTTTCTTCATCGTGATGCATACTTTCTTCATCATGATGCTCAATTTATTTATCATGATGCTCATTTCCTTCATCATGATGCTCATTTTCTTCATTATGATGCATATTTTCTTTATAATAATGCTCAATTACTTTATCATTATGCTTATTTTCTTCAACATGATACACATTTTCTTCATTATGATGCTCATTTTCTTCATCATGGTGCTCATTTTTTTCATCAAGATGCTCATTTTCTTCATCATGATGCATATTTTCTTAAACGCGATGCATATTTTCTTCATCAGGATGCTCATTTTCTTCATCATGATGCTCATTTCCTTCATCATGATGCTCATTTTCTTCATCATGATGCCCTTTTTCTTCTACATGATGCTCATTTTTTTCACCATGATGCATAATTTCTTCATCATGATGCTCATTTTCTTCATTTTGATGCTCATTTTCTTCATCATGATGCTCATTTTCGTCATCATGATGCATATTTTCACCATAATAATGCATCTTTTCATTATCATGATGCTCATTTTCTTTATCATGATACATATTTTCTTCATCATGATGTTAATTTCCTTCATCATGATGCTCATTTTCTTCAACATGATGCATATTTTCTTCATCATTATGCTCATTTTTTTCATCATGATGCTTATTTTCTTCAACATGATGCTTATTTCCTTCATCATGATTCTCATTTTCTTTATCATGATGCTCATTTTCTTCATCATGATGCTCATTTTCTTCATCATTATGCTCATTTTCTTCATCGTGATACTCATTTACTTCAACGTGATGCTCCTTTTCTTCATCATGATCCTCATTTCCTTCATCATGATGCTTATATTCTTCATCATGATGCATATTTTCTTCATCATTTTGCTCATTTTCTTCATCATGATGCTCATTTTCTTCATCATGATGCATATTTTCTTCATCATGATGCTCATTTCCTTCATCATGATGTTCATTTCCTTTATCATGATACTCATTTTCTTCATCAGGATGCATATTTTCTTCATCAGGACGCATATTTTCTTCAACATGACGCATATTTTCTTCACCACGACGCATATTTTCTTCATCATGATGCTAATTTTTTTCACATGATGCTCATATTCTTCATCATGGTGCATATTTTCTTCATCATTATGCATATTTTCTTCATCATAATGTTAATTTTCTTCATCATGATGCTCATTTCCTTCATCATGATGCTCATTTTCTTTATCATAATGCATATTTTCTTCATGATGATGCTCAATTCCTTCATCTTGACGCACATTTTTTCATCATGATGCTCATTTTCTTCATCACGGTGCATATTTTCTTAATCATGATGCATATTTTTTTCAACATGTTGCTCATTTTCTTCATCATAATGCCCATTCCCTTCATCATGAAGTTATCATAATGCATATTTTCTTCATAATTATGCTCATTTCCTTCATCATGATGCACATTTCCTTCATCATGATGCTCATTTTCTTCATCATGATGCTCATTTTCTTCATCAGGATGTATATTTTCTTCATCACAACGCATATTTTCTTCATCTCGGCGCATATTTTCTTCATCATGATGCTTATTTCCTTCATCATGATTCTTACTTTCTTCATCATGATGCATATTTTCTTCATCATGATGCGTATTTTCTTCATCATGGTGCTAATTTTCTTCATCATGATGCTCATTTCCTTCATCATGATGCTCATTTCCTTCATCATGATGCTCACTTTATTTATCATGATGCATATTTTCTTCATGATGATGCTCAATTCCTTCATCATGACGCACATTTACTTCATCATGATGCTCATTTTCTTCATCATCATGCTCATTTTTCTTCATCATGATGCTCATTTTCTTCATCATGATGCATATTTTCTTCATTATGATGCGTATTTTCTTCATCATGTAGCATATTTTCTTCATCGTGATGCCCATTTCCTTCATCATGAAGCTCATTTCCTTCATCATGATGCATATTTTCTTCATCGTGATGCATACTTTCTTCATCATGATGCTTAATTTCTTTATCATGATGCTCATTTCCTTCATCATGATGCTCATTTTCTTCATTATGATGCATATTTTCTTTATAATGATGCCCAATTACTTCATCATGATGCTTATTTTCTTCATCATGATACACATTTTCTTCATTATGATGCTCATTTTCTTCATCATGGTGCTCATTTTCTTCATCATGATGCTCATTTTTTTCATTATGATGCATATTTTCTTTATAATGATGCTCAATTACTTCATCATGATGCTTATTTTCTTAATAATGATACACATTTTCTTCATTATGATGCTCATTTCTTCATCATGGTGCTCATTTTCTTCATCAAGATGCTCATTTTCTTCATCATGATGCATATTTTCTTAAACGCGATGCATATTTTCTTCATCAGGATGCTCATTTTCTTCATCATGATGCTCATTTCCTTCCTCATGATGCTCTTTTTCTTCATCATGATGCCCTTTTTCTTCTACATAATGCTCATTTTCTTCATCATGATGCATATTTTCTTCATCATGATGCTCATTTTCTTCATCTTGATGCTCTTTTTCTTCATCATGATGCTCATTTTCGTCATCATGATGCATATTTTCACCATAATAATGCATCTTTTCATTATCATGATGCTCATTTTCTTTATCATGATACATATTTTCTTCATCATGATGCTAATTTCCTTCATCATGATGCTCATTTTCTTCATCATGATGCATATTTTCTTCATCATTATGCTCATTTTTTTCATCATGATGCTCATTTTCTTCAACATGATGCTTATTTCCTTCATCATGATTCTCATTTTCTTTATCATGATGCTTATTTTCTTCATCATGATGCATATTTTCTTCAACATGATGCTCATTCCTTCATCATGGTGCATATTTTCTTAATCATGATGCATATTTTCCTCATCATGATGCTAGTTTTCTTTATCATAATACTCATTTCTTTCATCATGATGTTCATTTTTTTTATCATGATGCATATTTTCTTCATGATGATGCTCAATTCCTTCATTTTGACACACATTTCTTTAATCATGATGCACATTTTCTTCATCATTATGCTCATTTTTCTTCATCATGATGCTCATTTTCTTCATCATGATGTATATTTTCTACATCATGATGCATATTTTCTTCATCATGTATCTTATTTTCTTCATCATGATGCTCATTTTCTTCATCGTGACGCATATTTTCTTCATCATGATGCTCATTTTTTTCATCATGATGTTCATTTACTTCATCATGATGCTCATTTTTTTCATCATGATGAATATTTTATTCATCATGATGCTCATTTTCTTCATCATGATGCTCATTTTCTTTATCGTGATGCTCATTTTCTTCTACGTGATACTCCTTTTCTTCATCATGATGCTCATTTCAATCATCATGATTCTCATTTTCTTCATCATGACTCATATTTTATTCATCATTATGCTCATTTTCTACATCATGATGCATATTTTCTTCATCATGATGTTTATTTCCTTCATCATGATGCACATTTCCTTCATCATGATGCTCATTTTATTCATCAGGATGCATATTTTCTTCATTAGGACGCATATTTTCTTCATCACGACGCATATTTTCTTCATCATGATGCTCATTTCCTTCATCATGATTCTCATTTCCTTCATCATGGTGCATATTTTCTTCATCACGATGCGTATTTTCTTCATCATGGTGCTAATTTTCTTCATCATGATGCTAATTTCCTTTATCATGATGCTCATTTTATTTATCATGATGCATATTTTCTTCATGATGATGCTCAATTCCTTCATCATGACGCACATTTACTTCATCATGATGTTCATTTTCTTCATCATCATGCTCATTTTTCTTAATCATGATGCTCATTTTCTTCATCATGATGCATATTTTCTTCCTCATGATGCGTATTTTCTTAATCAAGTTGCTCATTTTCTTAATCATGATGCCCATTTCCTTCATTATGAAGCTCATTTCCTTCATCATAAATGCATATTTTCTTCATCGTGATGCATACTTTCTTCATCATGATGCTCAATTTCTTTATCATGATGCTCATTTCCTTCATCATGATACTCATTTTCTTCATTATGATGCAAATTTTCTTTATAATGATGCACAATTCCTTCATCATGATGCTTATTTTCTTCATCATGATACACATTTTCTTCATTATGATGCTCATTTTCTTCATCATGGTGCTCATTTTATTCATCAAGATGCTCATTTTCTTCATCATGATACATATTTTCTTCATCATGATGCTAATTTCCTTCATTATGATGCTCATTTTCTTCATCATGATGCATATTTTCTTCATCATTATCCTCATTTTCTTCGTCATGATGCTCATTTTCTTCATCATGATGCTCATTTCCTTCATCATGATGCATATTTTCTTCATCGTGATGCTCATTTTCTTCATCATGATGCTCATTTTCGTCATCATGATGCATATTCTCACCATAATGATGCATCTTTTCATTATCATGATGCTCATTTTCTTTGTCATTATACATATTTTCTTCATCATGATGCGAATTTCGTTCATCATGATGCTCATTTTCTTCATCATGATGCATATTTTTTCATCATTATGCTAATTTTCTTCATCATGATGCTCATTTCCTTCATCATGATGCTCATTTTCTTTATCATGATGCTCATATTCTTCATCATGATGCATATTTTCATAAACATGATATTCATTCCTTCATCATGGTGCATATTTTCTTCATCATGATGCATATTTTCCTCATCATGATGCTAGTTTTCTTCATCATAATGCTCATTTCCTTCATCATAATGTTCATTTTCTTTATCATGATGCATATTTTCTTAATGATGATGCTCAATTCCTTCATCTTGATGCACATTTCTTTCATCATGATGCTCGTTTTATTCATCATGATGCATATTTTCTTAAACATGATGTTCATTCCTTCATCATGGTGCATATTTTCTTCATCATGATGCATATTTTCCTCATCAAGATGCTAGTTTTTTTCATCATAAAGCTCATTTCCTTCATCATAATGTTCATTTTCTTTATCATGATGCTCATTTCCTTCATCTTGACGCACATTTCTTTCATCATGATGCTCATTTTCTTCATCATTATGCTCATTTTTCTTCATCATGATGCTCATTTTCTTCATCATGATGCATATTTTCTACATCATGATGCATATTTTCTTCATCATGTAGCTCATTTTCTTCATCATGATGCTCATTTCCTTCATCAAGAAGTTATCATAATGCATATTTTCTTCATAATGACACTCATTTCCTTCATCATGATGCTCATTTCCATCATCATTATGCTTATTTTCTTCATCATGATAAACATTTTCTTCATTATGATGCTCATTTTCTTCATCATGGTGCTCATTTTCTTCATCAAGATGCTCATTTTCTTCATCATGATGCATATTTTCTTAATCGCGATGCATTTTTTATTCATCAAGATGCTTATTTTCTTCAACATGATTTTCATAATCATGATGAATATTTTCTTCATCATGATGCTCATTTCCTTCCTCATGATGCTCATTTTCTTCATCATGATGCCCTTTTTCTTCTACATGATGCTCATTTCCTTCATCATGATGCATATTTTCTTCATCATGATGCTCATTTTCTTCATCGTGATGCTCTTTTTCTTCATCATGATGTATATTTTCACCATAATGATGCATCTTTTCATTATCATGATGCTCATTTTCTTCATCATGATACATATTTTCTTCATCATGATGCTAATTTCCTTCATCATGATGCTCATTTTCCTCATCATGGTGCTCATTTTCTTCATCAAGATGCTCATTTTCTTCATCATGATGCATATTTTCTTAATCGCGATGCATATTTTCTTCATCAAGATGCCTATTTTCTTCAATATGATTTTCATCATCATGATGAATATTTTCTTCATCATAATGCTCATTTCCTTCTTCATGATGCTCATTTTCTTCATCATGATGCCCTTTTTCTTCTACATGATGCTCATTTTCTTCATCATGATGCATATTTTCTTCATCATGATGCTCATTTTCCTCATCGTGATGCTCTTTTTCTTCATCATGATGCTCATTTTCGTCATCATGATGCATATTTTCACCACAATGATGCATCTTTTCATTATCATGATGCTCATTTTCTTCATCATGATACATATTTTCTTCATCATGATGCTAATTTCCTTCATCATGATGGTCATTTTCTTCATCATGATGCATATTTTCTTCATCATTATGCTCATTTTCTTCATCATTGTGCTCATTTTCTTCATAATGATGCTCATTTTCGTCATCATGATGCATATTTTCACCATAATGATGCATCTTTTCATTATCATGATGCTCATTTTTTTTTATCATGATACATATTTTCTTCATCATGATGCTAATTTCCTTAATCATGAGGCTCATTTTCTTCATAATGAAGCGTATTTTCTTCATCATTATGCTTATTTTCTTCCTCATGATGCGTATTTTCTTCATCAAGTTGCTCATTTTCTTAATCATGATGCCCATTTCCTTCATTATGAAGCTCATTTTCTTCATCATAAATGCATATTTTCTTCATCGTGATGCATACTTTCTTCATCATGATGCTCAATTTCTTTATCATGATGCTCATTTCCTTCATCATGATACTCATTTTCTTCATTATGATGCAAATTTTCTTTATAATGATGCACAATTCCTTCATCATGATGCTTATTTTCTTCATCATGATACACATTTTCTTCATTATGATGCTCATTTTCTTCATCATGGTGCTCATTTTATTCATCAAGATGCTCATTTTCTTCATCATGATACATATTTTCTTCATCATGATGCTAATTTCCTTCATCATGATGCTCATTTTCTTCATCATGATGCATATTTTCTTCATCATTATCCTCATTTTCTTCATCATGATGCTCATTTTCTTCATCGTGATGCTCATTTCCTTCATCATGATGCATATTTTCTTCATCGTGATGCTCATTTTCTTCATCATGATGCTCATTTTCGTCATCATGATGCATATTTTCACCATAATGATGCATCTTTTCATTATCATGATGCTCATTTTCTTTATCATGATACATATTTTCTTCATCATGATGCTAATTTCCTTAATCATGATGCTCATTTTCTTCGTCATGATGCATATTTTCTTCATCATTATGCTCATTTTCTTCATCATGATGCTAATTTTCTTCATCATGGTGCTCATTTTCTTCATCAAGTTGCTCATTTTCTTCATCATGATGCATATTTTCTTAAACGCGATGCATATTTTCTTCATCAGGATGCTCATTTTCTTCATCATGATGCTCATTTTCTTCATCATGATGCCCTTTTTCTTCTACATGATGCTCATTTTCTTCATCATGATGCATATTTTCTTCATCATGATGCTCATTTTCTTCATCGTGATGCTCATTTTCTTCATCATGATGCTCATTTTTGTCATCTTGATGCATATTTTCACCATAATGATGCATCTTTTCATTATCATGATGCTCATTTTCTTTATCATTATACATATTTTCTTCATCATGATGTTAATTTCCTTCATCATAATGCTCATTTTCTTCATCATGTGCATATTTTTTTCATCATTATGCTCATTTTCTTCATCATGATGCTAATTTTCTTCATCATGATGCTCATTTCCTTCATCATGATGCTCATTTTGTTTATCATGATGCTCATATTCTTCATCATGATGCATATTTTCTTAAACATGATGTTCATTCCTTCATCATTGTGCATATTTTCTTCATCATGATGCATATTTTCCTCATCATGATGCTAGTTTTCTTCATCATAATGCTCATTTCCTTCATCATAATGTTCATTTTCTTTATCATGATGCATATTTTCTTCATGATGATGCTCAATTTCTTCATCTTGACACACATTTCTTTCATCATGATGCTCATTTTATTCATCATGATGCATATTTTCTTAAACATGATGTTCATTCCTTCATCATGGTGCATATTTTCTTCATCATGATGCATATTTTCCTCATGATGATGCTAGTTTTCTTCATCATAATGCTCATTTCCTTTATCATAATGTTCATTTTCTTTATCATGATGCATATTTTCTTAATGATGATGCTCAATTCCTTCATCTTGACGCAAATTTCTTTTATCATGATGCTTATTTTCTTCATCATGATGCATATTTCTTAAACTTGATGTTCATTCCTTCATCATGGTGCATATTTTCTTCATCATGATGCATATTTTCCTCATCATGAAGCTAGTCTTCTTCATCATAATGCCCATTTCCTTCATCATAATGTTTATTTTCATTATCATGATGCATATTTTCTTCATGATGATGCTCAATTCCTTCATCTTGACGCATATTTCTTTCATCATGGTGCTGATTTTCTTCATCATTATGCTCATTTTTCTTCATCATGATGCTCATTTTCTTCATCATGATGAATATTTTCTACATCATGATACATATTTTCTTCATCATGTAGCTCATTTTCTTCATCATGATGCTTATTTCCTTCATCAAGAAGTTATCATAAAGCATATTTTCTTCATAATGACGCTCATTTCCTTCATCATGACGCACATTTCCATCATCATTATGCTTATTTTCTTCATCATGATACACATTTTCTTCATTATGATGCTCATTTTCTTCATCATGGTGCTCATTTTCTTCATCAAGATGCTCATTTTCTTCATCATGATGCATATTTTCTTAATCGCGATGCATATTTTCTTCATCAATATGCTTATTTTCTTCAACATGATTTTCATCATCATGATGAATATTTTCTTCATCATGATGCTCATTTCCTTCCTCATGATGCTCATTTTCTTCATCATGATGCATATTTTCTTCATCATGTAGCTCATTTTCTTCATCATGATACTCATTTCCTTTATCAAGAAGTTATCATAATGCATATTTTCTTCATAATGATGCTCATTTCCTTCATCATGACGCACATTTCCATCATCATTATGCTTATTTTCTTCATCATGATACACATTTTCTTCATTATGATGCTCATTTTCTTTTTCATGGTGCTCATTTTCTTCATCAAGATGCTCATTTTCTTCATCATGATGCATATTTTCTTAATCGCGATGCATATTTTCTTCATCAAGATACCTATTTTCTTCAATATGATTTTCATCATCATGATGAATATTTTCTTCATCATAATGCTCATTTCCTTCTTCATGATGCTCATTTTCTTAATCATGATGCCCTTTTTCTTCTACATGATGCTCATTTTCTTCATCATGATGCATATTTTCTTCATCATGATGCTCATTTTCCTCATCGTGATGCTCTTTTTCTTCATCATGATGCTCATTTTCGTCATCATGATGCATATTTTCACCATAATGATGCATCATTTCATTATCATGATGCTCATTTTCTTCATCATGATACATATTTTCTTCATCATGATGCTAATTTCCTTCATCATGATGGTCATTTTCTTCATCATGATGCATATTTCCTTCATCATTATGCTCATTTTCTTCATCATTGTGCTCATTTTCTTTATCATGATGCTCATTTCCTTCATCATGATGCATATTTTCTTCATCGTGATGCTCATTTTCTTCATAATGATGCTCATTTTCGTCATCATGATGCATATTTTCACCATAATGATGCATCTTTTCATTATCATGATGCTCATTTTTATTATCATGATACATATTTTCTTCATCATGATGCTAATTTCCTTAATCATGATGCTCATTTTCTTCATCATGAAGCATATTTTCTTCATCATTATGCTTATTTTTTTCCTCATGATGCGTATTTTCTTCATCAAGTTGCTCATTTTCTTAATCTTGATGCCCATTTCCTTCATTATGAAGCTCATTTCCTTCATCATAAATGCATATTTTCTTCATCGTGATGCATACTTTCTTCATCATGATGCTCAATTTCTTTATCATGATGCTCATTTCCTTCATCATGATGCTTATTTTCTTCATCATGATACACATTTTCTTCATTATGATGCTCATTTTCTTCATCATGGTGCTCATTTTATTCATCAAGATGCTCATTTTCTTTATCATGATACATATTTTCTTCATCATGATGCTAATTTCCTTCATCATGATGCTCATTTTCTTCATCATGATGCATATTTTCTTCATCATTATCCTCATTTTCTTCATCATGATGCTCATTTTCTTCATCATGATGCTCATTTCCTTAATCATGATGCATATTTTCATCATCGTGATGCTCATTTTCTTCATCATGATGCTCATTTTCGTCATCATGATGCATATTTTCACCATAATGATGCATCTTTTCATTATCATGATGCTCATTTTCTTTATCATTATACATATTTTCTTCATCATGATGCTAATTTCCTTCATCATGATGCTCATTTTCTTCATCATGATGCATATTTTTTTCATCATTATGCTAATTTTCTTCATCATGATGCTCATTTCCTTCATCATGTTGCTCATTTTCTTTATCATGATGCTCATATTCTTCATCATGATGCATATTTTCATAAACATGATATTCATTCCTTCATCATGGTGCATATTTTCTTCATCATGATGCATATTTTTCTCATCATGATGCTAGTTTTCTTCATCATAATGCTCATTTCCTTCATCATAATGTTCATTTTCTTTATCATGATGCATATTTTCTTAATGATGATGCTCAATTCCTTCATCTTGATGCACATTTCTTTCATCATGATGCTCGTTTTATTCATCATGATGCATATTTTCTTAAACATGATGTTCATTCCTTCATGATGGTGCATATTTTCTTCATCATGATGCATATTTTCCTCATCAAGATGCTAGTTTTTTTCATCATAAAGCTCATTTCCTTCATCATAATGTTAATTTTCTTTATCATGATGCTCATTTCCTTCATCTTGACGCACATTTCTTTCATCAAGATGCTCATTTTCTTCATCATTATGCTCATTTTTCTTCATCATGATGCTCATTTTCTTCATCATGATGCATATTTTCTACATCATGATGCATATTTTCTTCATCATGTAGCTCATTTTCTTCAACATGATGCTCATTTCCTTCATCAAGAAGTTATCATAATGCATATTTTCTTCATAATGACACTCATTTCCTTCATCATGATGCACATTTCCATCATCATTATGCTTATTTTCTTCATCATGATAAACATTTTCTTCATTATGATGTTCATTTTCTTCATCATGGTGCTCATTTTCTTCATCAAAATGCTCATTTTCTTCATCATGATGCATATTTTCTTAATCGCGATTCATATTTTCTTCATCAAGATGCTTATCTTCTTCAACATGAATTTCATCATCATGATGAATATTTTATTCATCAAGATGCTGATTTCCTTCCTCATGATGCTCATTTTCTTAATCATGATGCATATTTTCTTCACCATGTAGATCATTTTCTTCATCATGATGCTCATTTCCTTCATCAAGAAGTTATCATAATGCGTATTTTCTTCATAATGATGCTCATTTCCTTCATCATGACGCACATTTCCATCATCATTATGCTTATTTTCTTCATCATGATACACATTTTCTTCATTATGATGCTCATTTTCTTCATCATGGTGCTCATTTTCTTCATCAAGATGCTCATTTTCTTCATCATGATGCATATTTTTTAATCGCGATGCATTTTTTATTCATCAAGATGCTTATTTTCTTCAACATGATTTTCATAATCATGATGAATATTTTCTTCATCATGATGCTCATTTCCTTCCTCATGATGCTCATTTTCTTCATCATGATGCCCTTTTTCTTCTACATGATGCTCATTTCCTTCATCATGATGCATATTTTCTTCATCATGATGCTCATTTTCTTCATCGTGATGCTCTTTTTCTTCATCATGATGTATATTTTCACCATAATGATGCATCTTTTCATTATCATGATGCTCATTTTCTTCATCATGATACATATTTTTTTCATCATGATGCTAATTTCCTTCATCATGATGCTCATTTTCCTCATCATGATGCATATTTTCTTCATCATTATGCTCATTTTCTTCATCATGATGCTCATTTTCTTCATCATGATGCTCATTTCCTTCATCATGATGCATATTTTCTTCATCGTGATGCTCATTTTCTTCATCATGATGCTCATTTTCGTCATCATGATGCATATTTTCACCATAATGATGCTTCTTTTCATTATCATGATGCTCATTTTCTTTATCATGATACATATTTTCTTCATCATGATGCTAATTTCCTTAATCATGATGCTCATTTTCTTCATCATGATGCATATTTTCTTCATCATTATGCTCATTTTCTTCATCATGATGCTCATTTTCTTCATCATGGTGCTCATTTTCTTCATCAAGTTGCTCATTTTCTTCATCATGATGCATATTTTCTTAAACGCGATGCATATTTTCTTCATCAGGATGCTCATTTTCTTCATCATGATGCTCATTTTCTTCATCATGATGCCCTTTTTCTTCTACATGATGCTCATTTTCTTCATCATGATGTTTATTTTCTTCATCATGATGCTCATTTTCTTCATCGTGATGCTCATTTTCTTCATCATGATGCTCATTTTTGTCATCTTGATGCATATTTTCACCATAATGATGCATCTTTTCATTATCATGATGCTCATTTTCTTTATCATTATACATATTTTCTTCATCATGATGCTAATTTCCTTCATCATGATGCTCATTTTCTTCATCATGATGCATATTTTTTTCATCATTATGCTCATTTTCTTCATCATGATGCTAATTTTCTTCATCATGATGCTCATTTCCTTCATCATGATGCTCATTTTGTTTATCATGATGCTCATATTCTTCATCATGATGCATATTTTCTTAAACATGATGTTCATTCCTTCATCATTGTGCATATTTTCTTCATCGTGATGCATATTTTCCTCATCATGATGCTAGTTTTCTTCATCATAATGCTCATTTCCTTCATCATAATGTTCATTTTCTTTATCATGATGCATATTTTCTTCATGATGATGCTCAATTTCTTCATCTTGACACACATTTCTTTCATCATGATGCTCATTTTATTCATCATGATGCATATTTTCTTAAAAATGATGTTCATTCCTTCATCATGGTGCATATTTTCTTCATCATGATGCATATTTTCCTCATGATGATGCTAGTTTTCTTCATCATAATGCTCATTTCCTTTATCATAATGTTCATTTTCTTTATCATGATGCATATTTTCTTAATGATGATGCTCAATTCCTTCATCTTGACGCAAATTTCTTTTATCATGATGCTCACTTTCTTCATCATGATGCATATTTTCTTAAACTTGATGTTCATTCCTTCATCATGGTGCATATTTTCTTCATCATGATGCATATTTTCCTCATCATGATGCTAGTTTTCTTCATCATAATGCCCATTTCCTTCATCATAATGTTTATTTTCATTATCATGATGCATATTTTCTTCATGATGATGCTCAATTCCTTCATCTTGACGCATATTTCTTTCATCAGGATGCTGATTTTCTTCATCATTATGCTCATTTTTCTTCATCATTATGCTCATTTTCTTAATCATGATGCATATTTTCTACATCATGATGCATATTTTCTTCATCATGTAGCTCATTTTCTTCATCATGATTCTTATTTCCTTCATCAAGAAGTTATCATAAAGCATATTTTCTTCATAATGACGCTCATTTCCTTCATCATGACGCACATTTCCATCATCATTATGCTTATTTTCTTCATCATGATACACATTTTCTTCATTATGATGCTCATTTTCTTCATCATGGTGCTCATTTTCTTCATCAAGATGCTCATTTTCTTCATCATGATGCATATTTTCTTAATCGCGATGCATATTTTCTTCATCAATATGCTTATTTTCTTCAACATGATTTTCATCATCATGATGAATATTTTCTTCATCATGATGCTCATTTCCTTCCTCATGATGCTCATTTTCTTCATCATGATGCATATTTTCTTCATCATGTAGCTCATTTCCTTTATCAAGAAGTTATCATAATGCATATTTTCTTCATAATGATGCTCATTTCGTTCATCATGACGCACATTTCCATCATCATTATCCTTATTTTCTTCATCATGATACACATTTTCTTCATTATGATGCTCATTTTCTTCATCATGGTGCTCATTTTCTTCATCAAGATGCTCATTTTCTTCATCATGATGCGTATTTTCTTAATCGCGATGCATATTTTCTTCATCAAGATGCCTATTTTCTTCAATATGATTTTCATCATCATGATGAATATTTTCTTCATCATAATGCTCATTTCCTTCTTCATGATGCTCATTTTCTTCATCATGATGCCCTTTTTCTTCTACATGATGCTCATTTTCTTCATCATGATGCTTATTTTCTTCATCATGATGCTCATTTTCCTCATCGTGATGCTATTTTTCTTCATCATGATGCTCATTTTCGTCATCATGATGCATATTTTCACCATAATGATGCATCTTTTCATTATCATGATGCTCATTTTCTTCATCATGATACATATTTTCTTCATCATGACGCTAATTTCCTTCATCATGATGGTCATTTTCTTCATCATGATGCATATTTTCTTCATCATTATGCTCATTTTCTTCATCATTGTGCTCATTTTCTTCATCATGATGCTCATTTCCTTCATCATGATGCATATTTTCTTCATCTTGATGCTCATTTTCTTCATAATGATGCTCATTTTCGTCATCATGATGCATATTTTCACCATAATGATGCATCTTTTCATTATCATGATGCTCATTTTTTTTATCATGATACATATTTTCTTCATCATGATGCTAATTTCCTTAATCATGATGCTCATTTTCTTCATCATGAAGCATATTTTCTTCATCATTATGCTTATTTTCTTCATCATTATGCTCATTTTCTTCATCATGATGCTCATTTCCTTCATCATGATGCTCATTTTGTTTATCATGATGCTCATATTCTTCATCATGATGCATATTTTCTTAAACATGATGTTCATTCCTTCATCATTGTGCATATTTTCTTCATCATGATGCATATTTTCCTCATCATGATGCTAGTTTTCTTCATCATAATGCTCATTTCCTTCATCATAATGTTCATTTTCTTTATCATGATGCATATTTTCTTCATGATGATGCTCAATTTCTTCATCTTGACACACATTTCTTTCATCATGATGCTCATTTTATTCATCATGATGCATATTTTCTTAAAAATGATGTTCATTCCTTCATCATGGTGCATATTTTCTTCATCATGATGCATATTTTCCTCATGATGATGCTAGTTTTTTCATCATAATGCTCATTTCCTTTATCATAATGTTCATTTTCTTTATCATGATGCATATTTTCTTAATGATGATGCTCAATTCCTTCATCTTGACTCAAATTTCTTTTATCATGATGCTCACTTTCTTCATCATGATGCATATTTTCTTAAACTTGATGTTCATTCCTTCATCATGGTGCATATTTTCTTCATCATGATGCATATTTTCCTCATCATGATGCTAGTTTTCTTCATCATAATGCCCATTTCCTTCATCATAATGTTTATTTTCATTATCATGATGCATATTTTCTTCATGATGATGCTCAATTCCTTCATCTTGACGCATATTTCTTTCATCATGATGCTGATTTTCTTCATCATTATGCTCATTTTTCTTCATCATTATGCTCATTTTCTTCATCATGATGCATATTTTCTACATCATGATGCATATTTTCTTCATCATGTAGCTCATTTTCTTCATCATGATTCTTATTTCCTTCATCAAGAAGTTATCATAAAGCATATTTTCTTCATAATGACGCTCATTTCCTTCATCATGACGCACATTTCCATCATCATTATGCTTATTTTCTTCATCATGATACACATTTTCTTCATTATGATGCTCATTTTCTTCATCATGGTGCTCATTTTCTTCATCAAGATGCTCATTTTCTTCATCATGATGCATATTTTCTTAATCGCGATGCATATTTTCTTCATCAATATGCTTATTTTCTTCAACATGATTTTCATCATCATGATGAATATTTTCTTCATCATGATGCTCATTTCCTTCCTCATGATGCTCATTTTCTTCATCATGATGCATATTTTCTTCATCATGTAGCTCATTTTCTTCATCATGATACTCATTTCCTTTATCAAGAAGTTATCATAATGCATATTTTCTTCATAATGATGCTCATTTCCTTCATCATGATGCACATTTCCATCATCATTATCCTTATTTTCTTCATCATGATACACATTTTCTTTATTATGATGCTCATTTTCTTCATCATGGTGCTCATTTTCTTCATCAAGATGCTCATTTTCTTCATCATGATGCATATTTTCTTAATCGCGATGCATATTTTCTTCATCAAGATGCCTATTTTCTTCAACATGATTTTCATCATCATGATGAATATTTTCTTCATCATAATGCTCATTTCCTTCTTCATGATGCTCATTTTCTTCATCATGATGCCCTTTTTCTTCTACATGATGCTCATTTTCTTCATCATGATGCATATTTTATTCATCATGATGCTCATTTTCCTCATCGTGATGCTATTTTTCTTCATCATGATGCTCATTTTCGTCATCATGATGCATATTTTCACCATAATGATGCATCTTTTCATTATCATGATGCTCATTTTCTTCATCATGATACATATTTTCTTCATCATGATGCTAATTTCCTTCATCGTGATGGTCATTTTCTTCTTCATGATGCATATTTTCTTCATCATTATGCTCATTTTCTTCATCATTGTGCTCATTTTCTTCATCATGATGCTCATTTCCTTCATCATGATGCATATTTTCTTCATCTTGATGCTCATTTTCTTCATAATGATGCTCATTTTCGTCATCATGATGCATATTTTCACCATAATGATGCATCTTTTCATTATCATGATGCTCATTTTTTTTATCATGATACATATTTTCTTCATCATGATGCTAATTTCCTTAATCATGATGCTCATTTTCTTCATCATGAAGCATATTTTCTTCATCATTATGCTTATTTTCTTCATCATTATGCTCATTTTCTTCATCATGATGCTCATTTCCTTCATCATGATGCTCATTTTGTTTATCATGATGCTCATATTCTTCATCATGATGCATATTTTCTTAAACATGATGTTCAGTCCTTCATCATTGTGCATATTTTCTTCATCATGATGCATATTTTCCTCATCATGATGCTTGTTTTCTTCATCATAATGCTCATTTCCTTCATCATAATGTTCATTTTCGTTATCATGATGCATATTTTCTTCATGATGATGCTCAATTTCTTCATCTTGACACACATTTCTTTCATCATGATGCTCATTTTATTCATCATGATGCATATTTTCTTAAAAATGATGTTCATTCCTTCATCATGGTGCATATTTTCTTCATCATGATGCATATTTTCCTCATGATGATGCTAGTTTTCTTCATCATAATGCTCATTTCCTTTATCATAATGTTCATTTTCTTTATCATGATGCATATTTTCTTAATGATGATGCTCAATTCCTTCATCTTGACGCAAATTTCTTTTATCATGATGCTCACTTTCTTCATCATGATGCATATTTTCTTAAACTTGATGTTCATTCCTTCATCATGGTGCATATTTTCTTCATCATGATGCATATTTTCCTCATCATGATGCTAGTTTTCTTCATCATAATGCCCATTTCCTTCATCATAATGTTTATTTTCATTATCATGATGCATATTTTCTTCATGATGATGCTCAATTCCTTCATCTTGACGCATATTTCTTTCATCATGATGCTGATTTTCTTCATCATTATGCTCATTTTTCTTCATCATTATGCTCATTTTCTTCATCATGATGCATATTTTCTACATCATGATGCATATTTTCTTCATCACGTAGCTCATTTTCTTCATCATGATTCTTATTTCCTTCATCAAGAAGTTATCATAAAGCATATTTTCTTCATAATGACGCTCATTTCCTTCATCATGACGCACATTTCCATCATCATTATGCTTATTTTCTTCATCATGATACACATTTTCTTCATTATGATGCTCATTTTCTTCATCATGGTGCTCATTTTCTTCATCAAGATGCTCATTTTCTTCATCATGATGCATATTTTCTTAATCGCGATGCATATTTTATTCATCAATATGCTTATTTTCTTCAACATGATTTTCATCATCATGATGAATATTTTCTTCATCATGATGCTCATTTCCTTCCTCATGATGCTCATTTTCTTCATCATGATGCATATTTTCTTCATCATGTAGCTCATTTTCTTCATCATGATACTCATTTCCTTTATCAAGAAGTTATCATAATGCATATTTTCTTTATAATGATGCTCATTTCCTTCATCATGACGCACATTTCCATCATCATTATCCTTATTTTCTTCATCATGATACACATTTTCTTCATTATGATGCTCATTTTCTTCATCATGGTGCTCATTTTCTTCATCAAGATGCTCATTTTCTTCATCATGATGCATATTTTCTTAATCGCGATGCATATTTTCTTCATCAAGATGCCTATTTTCTTCAATATGATTTTCATCATCATGATGAATATTTTCTTCATCATAATGCTCATTTCCTTCTTCATGATGCTCATTTTCTTTATCATGATGCCCTTTTTATTCTACATGATGCTCATTTTCTTCATCATGATGCATATTTTCTTCATCATGATGCTCATTTTCCTCATCGTGATGCTATTTTTCTTCATCATGATGCTCATTTTCGTCATCATGATGCATATTTTCACCATAATGATGCATCTTTTCATTATCATGATGCTCATTTTCTTCATCATGATACATATTTTCTTCATCATGATGCTAATTTCCTTCATCATGATGGTCAATTTCTTCATCATGATGCATATTTTCTTCATCATTATGCTCATTTTCTTCATCATTGTGCTCATTTTCTTCATCATGATGCTCATTTCCTTCATCATGATGCATATTTTCTTCATCGTGATGCTCATTTTCTTCATAATGATGCTCATTTTCGTCATCATGATGCATATTTTCACCATAATGATGCATCTTTTCATTGTCATGATGCTCATTTTTTTTATCATGATACATATTTTCTTCATCATGATGCTAATTTCCTTAATCATGATGCTCATTTTCTTCATCATGAAGCATATTTTCTTCATCATTATGCTTATTTTCTTCATCATTATGCTCATTTTCTTCATCATGATGCTCATTTCCTTCATCATGATGCTCATTTTGTTTAT
>JAHCLQ010000467.1:0-21348 GCA_023678885.1 Pogostemon cablin
TTTTCTTCATCATGATGCATATTTTCTTAATCGCGATGCATATTTACTTCATCAAGATGCTTATTTTCTTCAACATGATTTTCATCATCATGATGAATATTTTCTTTTCATGATGCTCATTTCCTTCCTCATGATGCTCATTTTCTTCATCATGATGCATATTTTCTTCATCATGTAGCTCATTTTCTTCATCATGATGCTCATTTCCTTCATCAAGAAAGTTATCATAATGCATATTTTCTTCATAATGATGCTTATTTCCTTCATCATGACGCACATTTCCATCATCATTATGCTTATTTTCTTCATAATGATACACATTTTCTTCATTATGATGATCATTTTCTTCATCATGATGCTCATTTTCTTTATCAAGATGCTCATTTTCTTCATCATGATGCATATTTTCTTGATCGCGATGCATATTTTCTTCATCAAGATGCTTATTTTCTTCAACATGATTTTCATCATCATGATGAATATTTTCTTCGTCATGATGCTCATTTCCTTCCTCATGATGCTCATTTTCTTCATCATGATGCCCTTTTTCTTCTACATGATGTTCATTTTCTTCATCATGATGCATATTTTCTTCATCATGATGCTCATTTTCTTCATCGTGATGCTCTTTTTCTTCATCATGATGCTCATTTTCGTCATCATGATGCATATTTTCACAATAATGATGCATCTTTTCATTATCATGATGCTCATTTTCTTCATCATGATACATATTTTCTTCATCATGATGCTAATTTCCTTCATCATGATGCTCATTTTCTTCATCATGATGCATATTTTCTACATCATGATGCATATTTTCTTCATCATGTATCTCATTTTCTTCATCATGATGCCTATTTCCTTCATCAAGAAGTTATCATAATGCATATTTTCTTCATAATGATGCTCATTTCCTTCATCATGACGCACATTTCCATCATCATTATGCTTATTTTCTTCATCATGATACACATTTTCTTCATTATGATGCTCATTTTCTTCATCATGGTGCTCATTTTCTTCATCAAGATGCTCATTTTCTTCATCATGATGCATATTTTCTTAATCGCGATGCATATTTTCTTCATCAAGATGCTTATTTTCTTCAACATGATTTTCATCATCATGATGAATATTTTCTTCATCATGATGCTCATTTCCTTCCTCATAATGCTCATTTTCTTCATCATGATGCCCTTTTTCTTCTACATGATGCTCATTTTCTTCATCATGATGCATATTTTCTTCATCATGATGCTCATTTTCTTCATCGTGATGCTCTTTTTCTTCATCATGATGCTCATTTTCGTCATCATGATGCATATTTTCACCATAATGATGCATCTTTTCATTATCATGTTGCTCATTTTCTTCATCATGATATATATTTTCTTCATCATGATGCTAATTTCCTTCATCATGATGCATATTTTCCTCATCATGATGCAAGTTTTCTTCATCATAATGCTCATTTCCTTCATCATGATGTTCATTTTCTTTATTATGATGCATATTTTCTTCATGATGATGCTCAATTCCTTCATCTTGACGCACATTTCTTTCATCATGATGCTCATTTTCTTCATCATTATGCTCATTTTTCTTCATCATGATGCTCATTTTCTTCATCATGATGCATATTTTCTGCATCATGATGCATATTTTCTTCATCATGTATCTCATTTTCTTCATCATGATGCCCATTTCCTTCATCAAGAAGTTATCATAATGCATATTTTCTTCATAATAATGCTCATTTCCTTCATCATGACGCACATTTCCATCATCATTATGCTTATTTTCTTCATCATGATACATATTTTCTTCATTATGATGCTCATTTTCTTCATCATGGTGCTCATTTTCTTCATCAAGATGCACATTTTCTTCATCATGATGCATATTTTCGTAATCGCGATGCATATTTTCTTCATCAAGATGCTTATTTTCTTCAACATGATTTTCATCATCATGATGAATATTTTCTTTATCATGATGCTCATTTCCTTCCTCAAGATGCTCATTTTCTTCATCATGATGCATATTTTCTTTCGCGATGCATATTTTCTTCATCAAGATGCTTATTTTCTTCAACATGATTTTCATCATCATGATGAATATTTTCTTTTCATGATGCTCATTTCCTTCCTCATGATGCTCATTTTCTTCATCATGATGCATATTTTATTCATCATGTAGCTCATTTTCTTCATCATGATGCTCATTTCCTTCATCAAGAAAGTTATCATAATGCATATTTTCTTCATAATGATGCTCATTTCCTTCATCATGACGCACATTTCCATCATCATTATGCTTATTTTCTTCATAATGATACACATTTTCTTCATTATGATGATCATTTTCTTCATCATGATGCTCATTTTCTTTATCAAGATGCTCATTTTCTTCATCATGATGCATATTTTCTTGATCGCGATGCATATTTTCTTCATGAAGATGCTTATTTTCTTCAACATGATTTTCATCATCATGATGAATATTTTCTTCGTCATGATGCTCATTTCCTTCCTCATGATGCTCATTTTCTTCATCATGATGCCCTTTTTCTTCTACATGATGCTCATTTTCTTCATCATGATGCATATTTTCTTCATCATGATGCTCATTTTCTTCATCGTGATGATCTTTTTCTTCATCATGATGCTCATTTTCGTCATCATGATGCATATTTTCACAATAATGATGCATCTTTTCATTATAATGATGCTCATTTTCTTCATCATGATACATATTTTCTTCATCATGATGCTAATTTCCTTCATCATGATGCTCATTTTCTTCATCATGATGCATATTTTCTACATCATGATGCATATTTTCTTCATCATGTATCTCATTTTCTTCATCATGATGCCCATTTCCTTCATCAAGAAGTTATCATAATGCATATTTTCTTCATAATGATGCTCATTTCCTTCATCATGACGCACATTTCCATCATCATTATGCTTTTTTTCTTCATCATGATACACATTTTCTTCATTATGATGCTCATTTTCTTCATTATGGTGCTCATTTTCTTCATCAAGATGCTCATTTTCTTCATCATGATGCATATTTTCTTAATCGCGATGCATATTTTCTTCATCAAGATGCTTATTTTCTTCAACATGATTTTCATCATCATGATTTATATTTTCATCATCATGATGCTCATTTCCTTCTTCATGATGCTCATTATCTTCATCATTATGCTCATTTTTCTTCATCATGATGCTCATTTTCTTCATCATGATGCATATTTTCTGCATCATGATGCATATTTTCTTCATCATGTATCTCATTTTCTTCATCATGATGCCCATTTCCTTCATCAAGAAGTTATCATAATGCATATTTTCTTCATAATGATGCTCATTTCCTTCATCATGACGCACATTTCCATCATCATTATGCTTATTTTCTTCATCATGATACATATTTTATTCATTATGATGCTCATTTTCTTCATCATGGTGCTCATTTTCTTCATCAAGATGCACATTTTCTTCATCATGATGCATATTTTCGTAATCGCGATGCATATTTTCTTCATCAAGATGCTTATTTTCTTCAACATGATTTTCATCATCATGATGAATATTTTCTTTATCATGATGCTCATTTCCTTCCTCAAGATGCTCATTTTCTTCATCGTGATGCATATTTTCTTTATCATGTAGCTCATTTTTCTTCATCATGATGCTTATTTCCTTCATTAAGAAGTTATCATAATGCATATTTTCTTCATAATGATGCTCATTTCCTTCATCATGACGCACTTTTCCATCATCATTATGCTTATTTTCTTCATCATGATACACATTTTCTTCATTATGATGATCATTTTCTTCATCATGATGCTCATTTTCTTCATCAAGATGCTCATTTTCTTCATCATGATGCATATTTTCTTAATCGCGATGCATATTTTCTTCATCAAGATGCTTATTTGCTTCAACATTATTTTCATCATCATGATGAATATATTCTTCATCATGATGCTCATTTCCTTCCTCTTGATGCTCATTTTCTTCATCATGATGCCCTTTTTCTTCTACATGATGCTCATTTTCTTCATCATGATGCATATTTTCTTCATCATGATGCTCATTTTCTTCATCGTGATGCTCTTTTTCATCATCAAGATGCTCATTTTCGTCATCATAATGCATATTTTCTCCATAATGATGCATCTTTTCATTATCATGATGCTCATTTTCTTCATCATGATACATATTTTCTTCATCATGATGCTAATTTCCTTCACCATGATGCTCATTTTCTTCATCATGATGCATATTTCTTCATCATTATGCTCATTTTCTTCATCATGATGCTCATTTTCTTCTACATGATGCTCATTTTCTTCATCATGATGCATATTTTCTTCATCATGATGCTTATTTTCTTCATCGTGATGCTCTTTTTCTTCATCATGATGCTCATTTTCGTCATCATGATGAATATTTTCACCATAATGATGCATCTTTTCATTATCATGATGCTCATTTTCTTCATCATGATACATATTTTCTTCATCATGATGCTAATTTCCTTCATCATGATGCATATTTTCCTCATCATGATGCTAGTTTTCTTCATCATAATGCTCATTTCCTTCATCATGATGTTCATTTTCTTTATTATGATGCATATTTTCTTCATGATGAAGCTCAATTCCTTCATCTTGACGCACATTTCTTTCATCATGATGCTCGTTTTCTTCATCATTATGCTCATTTTTCTTCATCATAATGTTCATTTTCTTCATCATGATGCATATTTTCTACATCATGATGCATATTTTCTTCATCATGTATCTCATTTTCTTCATCATGATGCCCATTTCCTTCATCAAGAAGTTATCATAATGCATATTTTCTTCATAATGATGCTCATTTCCTTCATCATGACGCACATTTCCATCATCATTATGCTTATTTTCTTCATCATGATACACATTTTCTTCATTATGATGCTCATTTTCTTCATCATGGTGCTCATTTTCTTCATCAAGATGCTTATTTTCTTCATCATGATGCATATTTTCTTAATCGCGATGCATATTTTCTTAATCAAGATGCTTATTTTCTTCAACATGATTTTCATCATCATGATGAATATTTTCTTCATCATGATGCTCATTTCCTTGCTCATGATGCTCATTTTCTTCATCATGATGCATATTTTCTTCATCATGCAGCTCATTTTCTTCATCATGATGCTCATTTCCTTCATCAAGAAAGTTATCATAATGCATATTTTCTTCATAATGATGCTCATTTCCTTCATCATGACGCACATTTCCATCATCATTATGCTTATTTTCTTCATAATGATACACATTTTCTTCATTATGATGATCATTTTCTTCATCATGATGCTCATTTTCTTTATCAAGATGCTCATTTTCTTCATCATGATGCATATTTTCTTGATCGCGATGCATATTTTCTTCATCAAGATGCTTATTTTCTTCAACATGATTTTCATCATCATGATGAATATTTTCTTCATCATGATGCTCATTTCCTTCCTCATGATGCTCATTTTCTTCATCATGATGCCCTTTTTCTTCTACATGATGCTCATTTTCTTCATCATGATGCATATTTTCTTCATCATGATGCTCATTTTCTTCATCGTGATGCTCTTTTTCTTCATCATGATGCTCATTTTCGTCATCATGATGCATATTTTCACAATAATGATGCATCTTTTCATTATCATGATGCTCATTTTCTTCATCATGATGCATATTTTCTTCATCATGATGCTAATTTCCTTCATCATGATGCTCATTTTCTTCATCATGATGCATATTTTCTACATCATGATGCATATTTTCTTCATCATGTATCTCATTTTCTTCATCATGATGCCCATTTCCTTCATCAAGAAGTTATCATAATGCATATTTTCTTCATAATGATGCTCATTTCCTTCATCATGACGCACATTTCCATCATCATTATGCTTATTTTCTTCATCATGATACACATTTTCTTCATTATGATGCTCATTTTCTTCATCATGGTGCTCATTTTCTTCATCAAGATGCTCATTTTCTTCATCATGATGCATATTTTCTTAATCGCGATGCATATTTTCTTCATCAAGATGCTTATTTTCTTCAACATGATTTTCATCATCATGATGAATATTTTCTTTATCATGATGCTCATTTCCTTCCTCATGATGCTCATTTTCTTCATCATGATGCCCTTTTTCTTCTACATGATGCTCATTTTCTTCATCATGATGCATATTTTCTTCATCATGATGCTCATTTTCTTCATCGTGATGTTTTTTTTCTTCATCAAGATGCTCATTTTCATCATCATGATGCATATTTTCACCATAATGATGCATCTTTTCATTATCATGATGTTCATTTTCTTCATCATGATACATATTTTCTTCATCATGATGCTAATTTCCTTCATCATGATGCTCATTTTCTTCATCATGATGCATATTTTTTTCATCATGATGCTCATTTTCTTCATCATGATGCTCATTTCATTCATCATGATATATATTTTCTTCATTGTGATGCTCATTTTCTTCATCATGATTCTCATTTTCGTCATCATGATGCATATTTTCACCATAATGATGCATCTTTTCATTATCATGATGCGCATTTTCTTTATCATGATACATATTTTCTTCATCATGATGCTAATTTCCTTAATCATGATGCTCATTTTCTTCATCATGATGCATATTTTCTTCATCATTATGCTCATTTTCTTCATCATGATGCTTATTTTCTTCATCATGATGCTCATTTCCTTCATCAAGAAGTTATCATAATGCATATTTTCTTCATAATGATGCTCATTTCCTTCATCATGACGCACATTTCCATCATCATTATGCTTATTTTCTTCATCATGATACACATTTTCTTCATTATGATGCTCATTTTCTTTATCATGGTGCTCATTTTCTTCATCAAGATGCTCATTTTCTTCATCATGATGCATATTTTCTTAATCGCGATGCATATTTTCTTCATCAAGATGCTTATTTTCTTCAACATGATTTTCATCATCATGATGAATATTTTCTTCATCATGATGCTCATTTCCTTCCTCATGATGCTCATTTTCTTCATCATGATGCCCTTTTTCTTCTACATGATGCTCATTTTCTTCATCTTGATGCATATTTTCTTCATCATGATACTCATTTTCTTCATCGTGATGCTCTTTTTCTTCATCATGATTCTCATTTTCGTCATCATGATGCTTATTTTCACCATAATGATGCATCATTTCATTATCATGATACTCATTTTCTTCATCATGATACATATTTTCTTCATCATGATGCTAATTTCCTTCATCATGATGCATATTTTCCTCATCATGATGCTAGTTTTCTTCATCATAATGCTCATTTCCTTCATCATGATGTTCATTTTCTTTATTGTGATGCTCAATTCCTTCATGATGACGCACATTTCTTTCATCATGATGCTCATTTTCTTTATCATAATGCTCATTTTTCTTCATCATTATGCTCATTTTCTTCATCATGATGCATATTTTCTACATCATGATGCATATTTTCTACATCATGATGCATATTTTCTTCATCATGTATCTCATTTTCTTCATCATGATGCTCATTTCCTTCATCAAGAAGTTATCATAATGCATATTTTCTTCATAATGATGCTCATTTCCTTCATCATGACGCACATTTCCATCATCATTATGCTTATTTTCTTCATCATGATACACATTTTCTTCATTATGATGCTCATTTTCTTCATCATGGTGCTCATTTTCTTCATCAAGATGCTCATTTTCTTCATCATGATGCATATTTTCTTAATCGCGATGCATATTTTCTTAATCAAGATGCTTATTTTCTTCAACATGATTTTCATCATCATGATGAATATTTTCTTCGTCATGATGCTCATTTCCTTCCTCATGATGCTCATTTTCTTCATCATGATGCATATTTTCTTCATCATGTAGCTCATTTTCTTCATCATGATGCTCATTTCCTTAATCAAGAAGTTATCATAATCCATATTTTCTTCATAATGATGCTCATTTCATTCATCATGACGCACATTTCCATCATCATTATGCTTATTTTCTTCATAATGATACACATTTTCTTCATTATGATGATCATTTTCTTCATCATAGTGCTCATTTTCTTCATCAAGATGATCATTTTCTTCATCATGATGCATATTTTCTGGATCGCGATGCATATTTTCTTCATCAAGATGCTTATTTTATTCATCATGATTTTCATCATCATGATGAATATTTTCTTCATCATGATGCTAATTTCCTTCATCATGATGCTCATTTTCTTCATCATGATGCATATTTTCTACATCATGATGCATATTTTCTTCATCATGTATCTCATTTTCTTCATCATGATGCCCATTTCCTTCATCAAGAAGTTATCATAATGCATATTTTCTTCATAATGATGCTCATTTCCTTCATCATGACGCACATTTCCATCATCATTATGCCTATTTTCTTCTTCATGATACACACTTTCTTCATTATGATGCTCATTTTCTTCATTATGGTGCTCATTTTCTTCATCAAGATGCTCATTTTCTTCATCATGATGCATATTTTCTTAATCGCGATGCATATTTTCTTCATCAAGATGTTTATTTTCTTCAACATGATTTTCATCATCATGATGAATATTTTCTTCATCATGATGCTCATTTCCTTCCTCATGATGCTCATTTTCTTCATCATGATGCCCTTTTTCTTCTACATGATGCTCATTTTCTTCATCATGATGCATATTTTCTTCATCATGATGCTCATTTTCTTCATCGTGATGCTCTTTTTCTTCATCAAGATGCTCATTTTCGTCATCATTATGCATATTTTCACCATAATGATGCATCTTTTCATTATCATGATGTTCATTTTCTTCATCATGATACATATTTTCTTCATCATGATGCTAATTTCCTTCATCATGATGCTCATTTTCTTCATCATGATGCATATTTTCTTCATCATTATGCTCATTTTCTTCATCATGATGCTCATTTTCTTCATCATGATGCTCATTTCCTTCATCATGATATATATTTTCTTCATCGTGATGCTCTTTTTCTTCATCAAGATGCTCATTTTCGTCATCATGATGCATATTTTCACCGTAATGATGCATCTTTTCATTATCATGATACATATTTTCTTCATCATGATGCTAATTTCCTTCATCATGATGCTCATTTTCTTCATCATGATACATATTTTCTTCATCATTATGCTCATTTTATTCATCATGATGCCCATTTTCTTCATCATAATGCTCATTTCCTTCATCATGATATATATTTTCTTCATCGTGATGCTCATTTTCTTCATCATGATGCTCATTTTCGTCATCATGATGCATATTTTCACCATAATGATGCATCTTTTCATTATCATGATGCTCATTTTTTTTATCATGATACATATTTTCTTCATCATGATGCTAATTTCCTTAATCATGACGCTCATTTTCTTCATCGTGATGCATATTTTCTTCATCATTATGCTCATTTTCTTCATCATGATGCTCATTTTCTTCATCATGATGCTCATTTCCTTCATCAAGAAGTTATCATAATGCATATTTTCTTCATAATGATGCTCATTTCCTTCATCATGACGCACATTTCCATCATCATTATGCTTATTTTCTTCATCATGATACACATTTTCTTCATTATGATGCTCATTTTCTTTATCATGGTGCTCATTTTCTTCATCAAGATGTTCATTTTCTTCATCATGACGCATATTTTCTTAATCGCGATGCATATTTTCTTCATCAAGATGCTTATTTTCTTCAACATGATTTTCATCATCATGATGAATATTTCTTCATCATGATGCTCATTTCCTTCCTCATGATGCTCATTTTCTTCATCATGATGCCCTTTTTCTTCTACATGATGCTCATTTTCTTCATCATGATGCATATTTTCTTCATCATGATGCTCATTTTCTTAATCGTGATGCTCTTTTTCTTCATCATGATGCTCATTTTCGTCATCATGATGCTTATTTTCACCATAATGATGCATCATTTCATCATCATGATACTCATTTTCTTCATCATGATACATATTTTCTTCATCATGATGCTAATTTCCTTCATCATAATGCATATTTTCCTACTCATGATGCTAGTTTTCTTCATCATAATGCTCATTTCCTTCATCATGATGTTCATTTTCTTTATTATGATGCATATTTTCTTCATGATGATGCTCAATTCCTTTATCTTGACGCACATTTCTTTCATCATGATGCTCATTTTCTTCATCATTATGCTCATTTTTCTTCATCATGATGCTCATTTTCTTCATCATGATGAATATTTTCTGCATCATGATGCATATTTTCTTCATCATGTATCTCATTTTCTTCATCATGATGCCCATTTTCTTCATCAAGAAGTTATCATAATGCATATTTTCTTCATAATGATGCTCATTTCCTTCATCATGACGCACATTTCCATCATCATTATGCTTATTTTCTTCATCATGATACACATTTTCTTCATAATGATGCTCATTTTCTTCATCATGGTGCTCATTTTCTTCATCAAGATGCTCATTTTCTTCATCATGATGCATATTTTCTTAATCGCGATGCATATTTTCTTCATCAAGATGCTTATTTTCTTCAACATGATTTTCATCATCATGATTAATATTTTCATCATCATGATGCTCATTTCCTTCTTCATGATGCTCATTTTCTTCATCATGATGCATATTTTATTCATCATGTAGCTCATTTTCTTCATCATGATGCTCATTTCCTTCATCAAGAAGTTATCATAATGCATATTTTCTTCATAATGATGCTCATTTCCTTCATCATGACACACATTTCCATCATCATTATGCTTATTTTCTTCATCATGATACACATTTTTTTCATTATGATGATCATTTTCTTCATCATGGTGCTCATTTTCTTCATCAAGATGCTCATTTTCTTCATCATGATGCATATTTTCTTAATCGCGATGCATATTTTCTTCATCAAGATGCTTATTTTCTTCAACATGATTTTCATCATCATGATGAATATTTTCTTCATCATGATGCTCATTTCCTTCCTCATGATGCTCATTTTCTTCATCATGATGCCCTTTTTCTTCTACAAGATGCTCATTTTCTTCATCATGATGCATATTTTCTTCATCATGATGCTCATTTTCTTCATCGTGATGCTCTTTTTTTTCATCATGATGCTCATTTCCGTCATCATGATGCATATTTTCACAATAATGATGCATCTTTTCATTATCATGATGCTCATTTTCTTCATCATGATACATATTTTCTTCATCATGATGCTAATTTCCTTCATCATGATGCTCATTTTCTTCATCATGATGCATATTTTCTACATCATGATGCATATTTTCTTCATCATGTATCTCATTTTCTTCATCATGATGCCCATTTCCTTCATCAAGAAGTTATCATAATGCATATTTTCTTCATAATGATGCTCATTTCCTTCATCATGACGCACATTTCCATCATCATTATGCTTATTTTCTTCTTCATGATACACATTTTCTTCATTATGATGCTCATTTTCTTCATCATGGTGCTCATTTTCTTCATCAAGATGCTCATTTTCTTCATCATGATGCATATTTTCTTAATCGCGATGCATATTTTCTTCATCAAGATGTTTATTTTCTTCAACATGATTTTCATCATCATGATGAATATTTTCTTCATCATGATGCTCATTTCCTTCCTCATGATGCTCATTTTCTTCATCATGATGCCCTTTTTCTTCTACATGATGCTCATTTTCTTCATCATGATGCATATTTTCTTCATCATGATGCTCATTTTCTTCATCGTGATGCTCTTTTTCTTCATCAAGATGCTCATTTTCGTCATCATGATGCATATTTTCACCATAATGATGCATCTTTTCATTATCATGATGCTCATTTTCTTCATCATGATACATATTTTCTTCATCATGATGCTAATTTCCTTCATCATGATGTTCATTTTCTTCATCATGATGCATATTTTCTTCATCATTATCCTCATTTTCTTCATCATGATGCTCATTTTCTTCATCATGATGCTCATTTCCTTCATCATGATGCATATTTTCTTCATCGTGATGCTCATTTTCTTCATCATGATGCTCATTTTCGTCATCATGATGCATATTTTCACCATAATGATGCATCTTTTCATTATCATGATGCTCATTTTCTTTATCATGATACATATTTTCTTCATCATGATGCTAATTTCCTTAATCATGATGCTCATTTTCTTCATCATGATGCATATTTTCTTCATCATTATGCTCATTTTCTTCATCATGATGCTCATTTTCTTCATCATGATGCTCATTTCCTTCATCAAGAAGTTATCATAATGCATATTTTCTTCATAATGATGCTCATTTCCTTCATCATGACGCACATTTCCATTATCATTATGCTTATTTTCTTCATCATGATACACATTTTCTTCATTATGATGCTCATTTTCTTCATCAAGATGCTCATTTTCTTCATCATGATGCATATTTTCTTAATCGCGATGCATATTTTTTTCATCAAGATGCTTATTTTCTTCAACATGATTTTCATCATCATGATGAATATTTTCTTCATCATGATGCTCATTTCCTTCCTCATGATGCTCATTTTCTTCATCATGATGCCCTTTTTCTTCTACATGACGCTCATTTTCTTCATCATGATGCATATTTTCTTCATCATGATGCTCATTTTCTTCATCGTGATGCTCTTTTTCTTCATCAAGATGCTCATTTTCTTCATCATTATGCATATTTTCACCATAATGATGCATCTTTTCATTATCATGATGTTCATTTTCTTCATCATGATACATATTTTCTTCATCATGATGCTAATTTCCTTCATCATGATGCTTATTTTCTTCATCATGATGCATATTTTCTTTATCATTATGCTCATTTTCTTCATCATGATGCTCATTTTCTTCATCATGATGCTCATTTCCTTCATCATGATATATATTTTCTTCATCGTGATGCTCATTTTCTTCATCATGATGCTCATTTTCGTCATCATGATGCATATTTTCACCATAATGATGCATCTTTTCATTATCATGATGCTCATTTTCTTTATCATGATACATATTTTCTTCATCATGATGCTAATTTCCTTAATCATGATGCTCATTTTCTTCATCATGATGCATATTTTCTTCATCATTATGCTCATTTTCTTCATCATGATGCTCATTTTCTTCATCATGATGCTCATTTCCTTCATCAAGAAGTTATCATAATGCATATTTTCTTCATAATGATGCTCATTTCCTTCATCATGACGCACATTTCCATCATCATTATGCTTATTTTCTTCATCATGATACACATTTTCTTCATTATGATGCTCATTTTCTTCATCATGGTGCTCATTTTCTTCATCCAGATGCTCATTTTCTTCATCATGATGCATATTTTCTTAATCGCGATGCATATTTTTTTCATCAAGATGCTTATTTTCTTCAACATGATTTTCATCATCATGATGAATATTTTCTTCATCATGATGCTCATTTCCTTCCTCATGATGCTCATTTTCTTCATCATGATGCCCTTTTTCTTCTACATGATGCTCATTTTCTTCATCATGATGCATATTTTCTTCATCATGATGCTCATTTTCTTCATCGTGATGCTCTTTTTCTTCATCAAGATACTCATTTTCGTCATCATGATGCATATTTTCACCATAATGATGCATCTTTTCATTATCATGATGTTCATTTTCTTCATCATGATACATATTTTCTTCATCATGATGCTAATTTCCTTCATCATGATGCTCATTTTCTTCATCATGATGCATATTTTCTTCATCATTATGCTCATTTTCTTCATCATGATGCTCATTTTCTTCATCATGATGCTCATTTCCTTCATCATGATATATATTTTCTTCATCGTGATGCTCATTTTCTTCATCATGATGCTCATTTTCGTCATCATGATGCATATTTTCACCATAATGATGCATCTTTTCATTATCATGATGCTCATTTTCTTTATCATGATACATATTTTCTTCATCATGATGCTAATTTCCTTAATCATGATGCTCATTTTCTTAATCATGATGCATATTTTCTTCATCATTATGCTCATTTTCTTCATCATGATGCTTATTTTCTTCATCATGATGCTCATTTCCTTCATCAAGAAGTTATCATAATGCATATTTTCTTCATAATGATGCTCATTTCCTTCATCATGACGCACATTTCCATCATCATTATGCTTATTTTCTTCATCATGATACACATTTTCTTCATTATGATGCTCATTTTCTTTATCATGGTGCTCATTTTCTTCATCAAGATGCTCATTTTCTTCATCATGATGCATATATTCTTAATCGCGATGCATATTTTCTTCATCAAGATGCTTATTTTCTTCAACATGATTTTCATCATCATGATGAATATTTTCTTCCTCATGATGCTCATTTTCTTCATCATGATGCCCTTTTTCTTCTACATGATGCTCATTTTCTTCATCATGATGCATATTTTCTTCATCATGATGCTCATTTTCTTCATCGTGATGCTCTTTTTCTTCATCATGATGCTCATTTTTGTCATCATGATGCTTATTTTCACCATAATGAAGCATCATTTCATTATCATGATACTCATTTTCTTCATCTTGATACATATTTTCATCATCATGATGCTAATTTCCTTCATCATGATGCATATTTTCCTCATCATGATGCTAGTTTTCTTCATCATAATGTTCATTTCCTTCATCATGATGTTCATTTTCTTATTATGATGCATATTTTCTTCATGATGATGCTCAATTCCTTCATCTTGACGCACATTTCTTTCATCATGATGCTCATTTTCTTCATCATTATGCTCATTTTCTTCATCATGATGCTCATTTTCTTCATCATGATGTATATTTTCTGCATCATGATGCATATTTTCTTCATCATGTATCTCATTTTCTTCATCATGATGCCCATTTCCTTCATCAAGAAGTTATCATAATGCATATTTTCTTCATAATGATGCTCATTTCCTTCATCATGACGCACATTTCCATCATCATTATGCTTATTTTCTTCATCATGATACACATTTTCTTCATTATGATGCTCATTTTCTTCATCATGGTGCTCATTTTCTTCATCAAGATGCTCATTTTCTTCATCATGATGCATATTTCTTAATCGCGATGCATATTTTCTTAATCAAGATGCTTATTTTCTTCAACATGATTTTCATCATCATGATGAATATTTTCTTCATCATGATGCTCATTTCCTTCCTCATGATGCTCATTTTCTTCATCATGATGCATATTTTCTTCATCATGTAGCTCATTTTCTTCATCATGATGCTCATTTCCTTCATCAAGAAGTTATCATAATGCATATTTTCTTCATAATGATGCTCATTTCCTTCATCATGACGCACATTTCCATCATCATTATGCTTATTTTCTTCATAATGATACACATTTTCTTCATTATGATGATCATTTTCTTCATCATGGGCTCATTTTCTTCATCAAGATGCTCATTTTCTTCATCAAGATGCATATTTTCTTGATCGCAATGCATATTTTCTTCATCAAGATGCTTATTTTCTTCATCATGATGAATATTTTCTTCATCATGATGCTCATTTCCTTCCTCATGATGCTCATTTTCTTCATCATGATGCCCTTTTTCTTCTACATGATGCTCATTTTCTTCATCATGCTGCATATTTTCTTCATCATGATGCTCATTTTCTTCATCGTGATGCTCTTTTTCTTCATCATGATGCTCATTTTCGTCATCATGATGCATATTTTCACAATAATGATGAATCTTTTCATTATCATGATGCTCATTTTCCTCATCATGATACATATTTTCTTCATCATGAAGCTAATTTCCTTCATCATGATGCTCATTTTCTTCATCATGATGCATATTTTCTACATCATGATGCATATTTTCTTCATCATGTATCTCATTTTCTTCATCATGATGCCCATTTCCTTCATCAAGAAGTTATCATAATGCATATTTTCTTCATAATGATGCTCATTTCCTTCATCATGACGCACATTTCCATCATCATTATGCTTATTTTCTTCATCATGATACACATTTTCTTTATTATGATGCTCATTTTCTTCATCATGGTGCTCATTTTCTTCATCAAGATGCTCATTTTCTTCATCATGATGCATATTTTCTTAATCGCGATGCATATTTTCTTCATCAAGATGTTTATTTTCTTCAACATGATTTTCATCATCATGATGAATATTTTCTTCATCATGATGCTCATTTCCTTCCTCATGATGCTCATTTTCTTCATCATGATGCCCTTTTTCTTCTACATGATGCTCATTTTCTTCATCATGATGCATATTTTCTTCATCATGATGCTCATTTACTTCATCGTGATGCTCTTTTTCTTCATCAAGATGCTCATTTTCGTCATCATGATGTATATTTTCACCATAATGATGCATCTTTTCATTATCATGATGCTCATTTTCTTTATCATGATACATATTTTCTTCATCATGATGCTAATTTCCTTCATCATGATGCTCATTTTCTTCATCATGATGCATATTTTCTTCATCATTATCCTCATTTTCTTCATCATGATGCTCATTTTCTTCATCATGATGCTCATTTCCTTCATCATGATGCATATTTTCTTCATCGTGATGCTCATTTTCTTCATCATGATGCTCATTTTCGTCATCATGATGCATATTTTCACCATAATGATGCATCTTTTCATTATCATGATGCTCATTTTCTTTATCATGATACATATTTTCTTCATCATGATGCTAATTTCCTTAATCATGATGCTCATTTTCTTCATCATGATGCATATTTTCTTCATCATTATGCTCATTTTCTTCATCATGATGCTCATTTTCTTCATCATGATGCTCATTTCCTTCATCAAGAAGTTATCATAATGCATATTTTCTTCATAATGATGCTCATTTCCTTCATCATGACGCACATTTCCATTATCATTATGCTTATTTTCTTCATCATGATACACATTTTCTTCATTATGATGCTCATTTTCTTCATCATGGTGCTCATTTTCTTCATCAAGATGCTCATTTTCTTCATCATGATGCATATTTTCTTAATCGCGATGCATATTTTCTTCATCAAGATGCTTATTTTCTTCAACATGATTTTCATCATCATGATGAATATTTTCTTCATCATGATGCTCATTTACTTCCTCATGATGCTCATTTTCTTCATCATGATGCCCTTTTTCTTCTACATGATGCTCATTTTCTTCATCATGAGACATATTTTCTTCATCATGATGCTTATTTTCTTCATCGTGATGCTCTTTTTCTTCATCATGATGCTCATTTTCGTCATCATGATGAATATTTTCACCATAATGATGCGTCTTTTCATTATCATGATGCTCATTTTCTTCATCATGATACATATTTTCTTCATCATGATGCTAATTTCCTTCATCATGATGCATATTTTCCTCATCATGATGCTAGTTTTCTTCATCATAATGCTCATTTCCTTCATCATGATGTTCATTTTCTTTATTATGATGCATATTTTCTTCATGATGATGCTCAATTCCTTCTTCTTGACGCACATTTCTTTCATCATGATGCTCGTTTTCTTCATCATTATGCTCATTTTTCTTCATCATAATATTCATTTTCTTCATCATGATGCATATTTTCTACATCATGATGCATATTTTCTTCATCATGTATCTCATTTTCTTCATCATGATGCCCATTTCCTTCATCAAGAAGTTATCATAATGCATATTTTCTTCATAATGATGCTCATTTCCTTCATCATGACGCACATTTCCATCATCATTATGCTTATTTTCTTCATCATGATACACATTTTCTTCATTATGATGCTCATTTTCTTCATCATGGTGCTCATTTTCTTCATCAAGATGCTCATTTTCTTCATCATGATGCATATTTTCTTAATCGCGATGCATATTTTCTTAATCAAGATGCTTATTTTCTTCAACATGATTTTCATCATCATGATGAATATTTTCTTCATCATGATGCTCATTTCCTTCCTCATGATGCTCATTTTCTTCATCATGATGCATATTTTCTTCATCATGTAGCTCATTTTCTTCATCACGATGCTCATTTCCTTCATCAAGAAGTTATCATAATGTATATTTTCTTCATAATGATGCTCATTTCCTTCATCATGACGCACATTTCCATCATCATTATGCTTATTTCTTCATAATGATACACATTTTCTTCATTATGATGATCATTTTCTTCATCATGGGCTCATTTTCTTCATCAAGATGCTCATTTTCTTCATCATGATGCATATTTTCTTGATCGCAATGCATATTTTCTTCATCAAGATGCTTATTTTCTTCATCATGATGAATATTTTCTTCATCATGATGCTCATTTCCTTCCTCATGATGCTCATTTTCTTCATCATGATGCCCTTTTTCTTCTACATGATGCTCATTTTCTTCATCATGCTGCATATTTTCTTCATCATGATGCTCATTTTCTTCATCGTGATGCTCTTTTTCTTCATCATGATGCTCATTTTCGTCATCATGATGCATATTTTCACAATAATGATGAATCTTTTCATTATCATGATGCTCATTTTCCTCATCATGATACATATTTTCTTCATCATGAAGCTAATTTCCTTCATCATGATGCTCATTTTCTTCATCATGATGCATATTTTCTACATCATGATGCATATTTTCTTCATCATGTATCTCATTTTCTTCATCATGATGCCCATTTCCTTCATCAAGAAGTTATCATAATGCATATTTTCTTCATAATGATGCTCATTTCCTTCATCATGACGCACATTTCCATCATCATTATGCTTATTTTCTTCATCATGATACACATTTTCTTTATTATGATGCTCATTTTCTTCATCATGGTGCTCATTTTCTTCATCAAGATGCTCATTTTCTTCATCATGATGCATATTTTCTTAATCGCGATGCATATTTTCTTCATCAAGATGTTTATTTTCTTCAACATGATTTTCATAATCATGATGAATATTTTCTTCATCATGATGCTCATTTCCTTCCTCATGATGCTCATTTTCTTCGTCATGATGCCCTTTTTCTTCTACATGATGCTCATTTTCTTCATCATGATGCATATTTTCTTCATCATGATGCTCATTTTCTTCATCGTGATGCTCTTTTTCTTCATCAAGATGCTCATTTTCGTCATCATGATGTATATTTTCACCATAATGATGCATCTTTTCATTATCATGATGCTCATTTTCTTTATCATGATACATATTTTCTTCATCATGATGCTAATTTCCTTCATCATGATGCTCATTTTCTTCATCATGATGCATATTTTCTTCATCATTATCCTCATTTTCTTCATCATGATGCTCATTTTCTTCATCATGATGCTCATTTCCTTCATCATGATGCATATTTTCTTCATCGTGATGCTCATTTTCTTCATCATGATGCTCATTTTCGTCATCATGATGCATATTTTCACCATAATGATGCATCTTTTCATTATCATGATGCTCATTTTCTTTATCATGATACATATTTTCTTCATCATGATGCTAATTTCCTTAATCATGATGCTCATTTTCTTCATCATGATGCATATTTTCTTCATCATTATGCTCATTTTCTTCATCATGATGCTCATTTTCTTCATCATGATGCTCATTTCCTTCATGAAGAAGTTATCATAATGCATATTTTCTTCATAATGATGCTCATTTCCTTCATCATGACGCACATTTCCATTATCATTATGCTTATTTTCTTCATCATGATACACATTTTCTTCATTATGATGCTCATTTTCTTCATCATGGTGCTCATTTTCTTCATCAAGATGCTCATTTTCTTCATCATGATGCATATTTTCTTAATCGCGATGCATATTTTCTTCATCAAGATGCTTATTTTCTTCAACATGATTTTCATCATCATGATGAATATTTTCTTCATCATGATGCTCATTTACTTCCTCATGATGCTCATTTTCTTCATCATGATGCCCTTTTTCTTCTACATGATGCTCATTTTCTTCATCATGAGACATATTTTCTTCATCATGATGCTTATTTTCTTCATCGTGATGCTCTTTTTCTTCATCATGATGCTCATTTTCGTCATCATGATGAATATTTTCACCATAATGATGCGTCTTTTCATTATCATGATGCTCATTTTCTTCATCATGATACATATTTTCTTCATCATGATGCTAATTTCCTTCATCATGATGCATATTTTCCTCATCATGATGCTAGTTTTCTTCGTCATAATGCTCATTTCCTTCATCATGATGTTCATTTTCTTTATTATGATGCATATTTTCTTCATGATGATGCTCAATTCCTTCTTCTTGACGCACATTTCTTTCATCATGATGCTCGTTTTCTTCATCATTATGCTCATTTTTCTTCATCATAATGTTCATTTTCTTCATCATGATGCATATTTTCTACATCATGATGCATATTTTCTTCATCATGTATCTCATTTTCTTCATCATGATGCCCATTTCCTTCATCAAGAAGTTATCATAATGCATATTTTCTTCATAATGATGCTCATTTCCTTCATCATGACGCACATTTCCATCATCATTATGCTTATTTTCTTCATCATGATACACATTTTCTTCATTATGATGCTCATTTTCTTCATCATGGTGCTCATTTTCTTCATCAAGATGCTCATTTTCTTCATCATGATGCATATTTTCTTAATCGCGATGCATATTTTCTTAATCAAGATGCTTATTTTCTTCAACTTGATTTTCATCATCATGATGAATATTTTCTTCATCATGATGCTCATTTCCTTCCTCATGATGCTCATTTTCTTCATCATGATGCATATTTTCTTCATCATGTAGCTCATTTTCTTCATCATGATGCTCATTTCCTTAATCAAGAAGTTATCATAATGCATATTTTCTTCATAATGATGCTCATTTCATTCATCATGACGCACATTTCCATCATCATTATGCTTATTTTCTTCATAATGATACACATTTTCTTCATTATGATGATCATTTTCTTCATCATGGTGCTCATTTTCTTTATCAAGATGCTCATTTTCTTCATCATGATGCATATTTTCTTGATCGCGATGCATATTTTCTTCATCAAGATGCTTATTTTCTTCAACATGATTTTCATCATCATGATGAATATTTT
>JAHCLQ010000468.1:0-25883 GCA_023678885.1 Pogostemon cablin
AAATGAGCATTATGATGAAGAAAACTAGCATCATGATGAGGAAAATATGCATCATGATGAAGGAAATTAGCATCATGATGAAGAAAATACGTATCATGATGAAGAAAATGAGAATCATGATAATGAAATGATGCATCATTATGGTGAAAATAAGCATCATGATGACGAAAATGAGCATCATGATGAAGAAAAAGAGCATCACGATGAAGAAAATGAGCATCATGATGAAGAAAATATGCATCATGTTGAAGAAAATAAGCATCATGTAGAAGAAAAAGGGCATCATGATGAAGAAAATGAGCATAATGAGGAAGGAAATGAGCATCATGATGAAGAAAATATTCATCATGATGATGAAAATCATGTTGAAGAAAATAAGCATCTTGATGAAGAAAATATGCATCGCGATTAAGAAAATATGCATCATGATGAAGAAAATGAGCATCTTGATGAAGAAAATGAGCACCATGATGAAGAAAATGATCATCATAATGAAAAAAATGTGTATCATGATGAAGAAAATAAGCATAATGATGATGGAAATGTGTGTCATGATGAAGGAAATGAGCATCATTATGAAGAAAATATGCATTATGATAACTTCTTGATGAAGGAAATGAGCATCATGATGAAGAAAATGAGCTACATGATGAATAAAATATGCATCATGATGAAGATAATGAGCATCATGAAGAAGGAAATGAGCATCATGATGATGAAAATATAAATCATGATGATGAAAATCATGTTGAAGAAAATAAGCATCTTGATGAAGAAAATATGCATCGCGATTAAGAAAATATGCATCATGATGAAGAAAATGAGCATCTTGATGAAGAAAATGAGCACCATGATGAAGAAAATGAGCATCATAATGAAGAAAATGTGTATCATGATGAAGAAAATAAGCATAATTATGATGGAAATGTGCGTCATGATGAAGGAAATGAGCATCATTATGAAGAAAATATGCATTATGATAACTTCTTGATGAAGGATATGGGCATCATGATGAAGAAAATGAGATACATGATGAAGAAAATATGCATCATGATGCAGAAAATATGCATCATGATGAAGAAAAATGAGCATAATGATGAAGAAAATGAGCATCATGATGAAAGAAATGTGCGTCAAGATGAAGGAATTGAGCATCATCATGAAGAAAATATGCATCATAATAAAGAAAATGAACATCATGATGAAGGAAATGAGCATTATGATGAAGAAAACTAGCATCATGATGAGGAAAACATGCATCATGATGAAGGAAATTAGCATCATGATGAAGAAAATATGTATCATGATGAAGAAAATGAGTATCATGATAATGAAATGATGCATCATTATGGTGAAAATAAGCATCATGATGACGAAAATGAGCATCATGATGAAGAAAAATGAGCATCACGATGAAGAAAATGAGCATCATGATGAAGAAAATATGCATCATGATGAAGAAAATGAGCATCATGATGAAGAAAAAGGGCATCATGATGAAGAAAATGAGCATCATGAGGAATGAAATGAGCATCATGATGAAGAAAATATTCATCATGATGATGAAAATCATGTTGAAGAAAATAAGCATCTTGATGAAGAAAATATGCATCTCGATTAAGAAAATATGCATCATGATGAAGAAAATGAGCATCTTGATGAAGAAAATGAGCACCATGATGAAGAAAATGATCATCATAATGAAAAAAATGTGTATCATGATGAAGAAAATAAGCATAATGATGATGGAAATGTGCGTCATGATGAAGGAAATGAGCATTATTATGAAGAAAATATGCATTATGATAACTTCTTGATGAAGGAAATGGGCATCATGATGAAGAAAATGAGATACATGATGAAGAAAATATGCATCATGATGTAGAAAATATGCATCATGGTGAAGAAAATGAGCATCATGATGAAGGAAATATAAATCATGATGATGAAAATCATGTTGAAGAAAATAAGCATCTTGATGAAGAAAATATGCATTGCGATTAAGAAAATATGCATCATGATGAAGAAAATGAGCATCTTGATGAAGAAAATGAGCACCATGATGAAGAAAATGAGCATCATAATGAAGAAAATGTGTATCATGATGAAGAAAATAAGCATAATGATGATGGAAATGTGCGTCATGATGAAGAAAATGAGCATCATTATGAAGAAAATATGCATTATGATAACTTCTTGATGAAGGAAATGGGCATCATGATGAAGAAAATGAGATACATGATGAAGAAAATATGCATTATGATGCAGAAAATATGCATCATGATGAAGAAAATGAGCATCATGATGAAGAAAAATGAGCATAATGATGAAGAAAATGAGCATCATGATGAAAGAAATGTGCGTCAAGATGAAGGAATTGAGCATCATCATGAAGAAAATATGCATCATAATAAAGAAAATGAACATCATGATGAAGGAAATGAGCATTATGATGAAGAAAACTAGCATCATGATGAGGAAAATATGCATCATGATGAAGGAAATTAGCATCATGATGAAGAAAATATGTATCATGATGAAGAAAATAAGTATCATGATAATGAAATGATGCATCATTATGATGAAAATAAGCATCATGATGACGAAAATGAGCATCATGATGAAGAAAAAGAGCATCACGATGAAGAAAATGAGCATCATGATGAAGAAAATATGCATCATGATGAAGAAAATGAGCATCTTGTAGAAGAAAAAGGGCATCATGATGAAGAAAATGAGCATCATGAAGAAGGAAATGAGCATCATGATGAAGAAAATATTCATCATGATGATGAAAATCATGTTGAAGAAAATAAGCATCTTGATGAAGAAAATATGCATCGCGATTAAGAAAATATGTGTCATGATGAAGAAAATGAGCATCTTGATGAAGAAAATGAGCACCATGATAAAGAAAATGAGCATCATAATGAAGAAAATGTGTATCATGATGAAGAAAATAAGCATAATGATGATGGAAATGTGCGTCATGATGAAGGAAATGAGCATCATTATGAAGAAAATATGCATTATGATAACTTCTTGATGAAGGAAATGAGCATCATGATGAAGAAAATGAGCATCATGATGAAGAAAATAAGCATAATGATGAAGAAAATATGCATCATGATGTAGAAAATGAGCGTCATGATTAAGGAAATTAGCATCATGATGAAGAAAATATGTATCATGATAAAGAAAATGAGCATCATGATAATGAAAAGATGCATCATTATGGTGAAAATATGCATCATGATGACGAAAATGAGCATCATGATGAAGAAAATGAGCATCACGATGAAGAAAATATATATCATGATGAAGGAAATGAGCATCATGATGAAGAAAATGAGCATCATGATGAAGAAAATGAGCATAATGATGAAGAAAATATGTATCATGATGAAGAAAATGAGCATCATGATGAAGGAAATTAGCATCATGATGAAGAAAATATGTATCATGATAATGAAAAGATGTATCATTATGGTGAAAATATGCATCATGATGACGAAAATGAGCTTCTTGATGAAGAAAAAGAGCATCAAGATGAAGAAAATGAGCATCATGATGAAGAAAATATGCATCATGATGAAAAAATGAGCATCATGTAGAAGAAAAAGGGCATCATGATGAAGAAAATGAGCATCATGAGGAAGGAAATGAGCATCATGATGAAGAAAATATTCATCATGATGATGAAAATCATGTTGAAGAAAATAAGCATCTTGATGAAGAAAATATGCATCGCGATTAAGAAAATATGCATCATGATGAAGAAAATAAGCATCTTGATGAAGAAAATGAGCACCATGATGAAGAAAATGAGCATCATAATGAAGAAAATGTGTATCATGATGAAGAAAATAAGCATAATGATGATGGAAATGTGCGTCATGATGAAGGAAATTAGCATCATTATGAAGAAAATATTCATTATGATAACTTCTTGATGAAGGAAATGGGCATCATGATGAAGAAAATGAGATACATGATGAAGAAAATATGCATCATGATGTAGAAAATATGCATCATGATGAAGAAAATGAGTATCATGATGAAGGAAATTAGCATCATGATGAAGAAAATATGTATCATGATGAAGAAAATGAGCATCATGATAATGAAAAGATGCATCATTATTGTGAAAATATGCATCATGATGACGAAAATGAGCATCATGATGAAGAAAAAGAGTATCACGATGAAAAAAATGAGCATCATGATGAAGAAAATATGCATCATGATTAAGAAAATGAGCATCATGTAGAAGAAAAAGGGCATCATGATGAAGAAAATGAGCATCATGAGGAAGGAAATGAGCATCATGATGAAGAAAATATTCATCATGTTGATGAAAATCATGTTGAAGAAAATAAGCATCTTGATGAAGAAAATATGCATCGCGATTAAGAAAATATGCATCATGATGAAGAAAATAAGCATCTTGATGAAGAAAATGAGCACCATGATGAAGAAAATGAGCATCATAATGAAGAAAATGTGTATCATGATGAAGAAAATAAGCATAATGATGATGGAAATGTGCGTCATGATGAAGGAAATGAGCATCATTATGAAGAAAATATGCATTATGATAACTTCTTGATGAAGGAAATGGGCATCATGATGAAGAAAATGAGATACATGATGAAGAAAATATGCATCATGATGTAGAAAATATGCATCATGATGAAGAAAATGAGCATCATGATGAAGGAAATTAGCATCATGATGAAGAAAATATGTATCATGATGAAGAAAATGAGCATCATGATAATGAAAAGATGCATCATTATTGTGAAAATATGCATCATGATGACGAAAATGAGCATCATGATGAAGAAAAAGAGTATCACGATGAAAAAAATGAGCATCATGATGAAGAAAATATGCATCATGATTAAGAAAATGAGCATCATGTAGAAGAAAAAGGGCATCATGATGAAGAAAATGAGCATCATGAGGAAGGAAATGAGCATCATGATGAAGAAAATATTCATCATGATGATGAAAATCATGATGAAGAAAATAAGCATCTTGATGAAGAAAATATGCATTGCGATCAAGAAAATATGCATCATGATGAAGAAAATGAGCATCTTGATGAAGAAAATGAGCCCATGATGAAGAAAATGATCATCATAATGAAGAAAATGTGTATCATTATGAAGAAAATAAGCATAATGATGATGGAAATGTGCGTCATGATGAAGGAAATGAGCATCATTATGAAGAAAATATGCATTATGATAACTTCTTGATGAAGGAAATGAGCATCATGATGAAGAAAATATGCATCATGATGAAGAAAATGAGCATCATGAGGAAGGAAATGAGCATCATGATGAAGAAAATATTCATCATGATGATGAAAATCATGTTGAAGAAAATGTGTATCATGATGAAGAAAATAAGCATAATGATGATGGAAATGTGCGTCATGATGAAGGAAATGAGCATCATTATGAAGAAAATATGCATTATGATAACTTCTTGATGAAGGAAATGGGCATCATGATGAAGAAAATGAGATACATGATGAAGAAAATATGCATCATGATGTAGAAAATATGCATCATGATGAAGAAAATGAGCATCATGATGAAGGAAATTAGCATCATGATGAAGAAAATATGTATCATGATGAAGAAAATGAGCATCATGATAATGAAAAGATGCATCATTATTGTGAAAATATGCATCATGATGACGAAAATGAGCATCATGATGAAGAAAAAGAGTATCACGATGAAAAAAATGAGCATCATGATGAAGAAAATATGCATCATGATTAAGAAAATGAGCATCATGTAGAAGAAAAAGGGCATCATGATGAAGAAAATGAGCATCATGAGGAAGGAAATGAGCATCATGATGAAGAAAATATTCATCATGATGATGAAAATCATGTTGAAGAAAATAAGCATCTTGATGAAGAAAATATGCATCGCGATCAAGAAAATATGCATCATGATGAAGAAAATGAGCATCTTGATGAAGAAAATGAGCACCATGATGAAGAAAATGATCATCATAATGAAGAAAATGTGTATCATTATGAAGAAAATAAGCATAATGATGATGGAAATGTGCGTCATGATGAAGGAAATGAGCATCATTATGAAGAAAATATGCATTATGATAACTTCTTGATGAAGGAAATGAGCATCATGATGAAGAAAATGAGCTACATGATGAAGAAAATATGCATCATGATGAAGAAAATGAGCATCATGAGGAAGGAAATGAGCATCATGATGAAGAAAATATTTATCATGATGATGAAAATCATGTTGAAGAAAATAAGCATCTTGATTAAGAAAATATGCATCGCGATTAAGAAAATATGCATCATGATGAAGAAAATGAGCATCTTGATGAAGAAAATGAGCACCATGATGAAGAAAATGAGCATCATATGAAGAAAATGTGTATCATGATGAAGAAAATAAGCATAATGATGATGGAAATGTGCGTCATGATGAAGGAAATGAGCATCATTATGAAGAAAATATGCATTATGATAACTTCTTGATGAAGGAAATGGGCATCATGATGAAGAAAATGAGATACATGATGAAGAAAATATGCATCATGATGCAGAAAATATGCATCATGATGAAGAAAATGAGCATCATGATGAAGAAAAATGAGCATAATGATGAAGAAAATGAGCATCATGATGAAAGAAATGTGCGTCAAGATGAAGGAATTGAGCATCATCATGAAGAAAATATGCATCATAATAAAGAAAATGAACATCATGATGAAGGAAATGAGCATTATGATGAAGAAAACTAGCATCATGATGAGGAAAATATGCATCATGATGAAAGAAATTAGCATCATGATGAAGAAAATATGTATCATGATGAAGAAAATGTGTATCATGATAATGAAATGATGCATCATTATGGTGAAAATAAGCATCATGATGACGAAAATGAGCATCATGATGAAGAAAAAGAGCATCACGATGAAGAAAATGAGCATCATGATGAAGAAAATATGCATCATGATGAAGAAAATGAGCATCATGTAGAAGAAAAAGGGCATCATGATGAAGAAAATGAGCATCATGAGGAAGGAAATGAGCATCATGATGAAGAAAATATTCATCATGATGATGAAAATCATGTTGAAGAAAATAAGCATCTTGATGAAGAAAATATGCATCGCGATTAAGAAAATATGCATCATGATGAAGAAAATGAGCATCTTGATGAAGAAAATGAGCACCATGATAAAGAAAATGAGCATCATAATGAAGAAAATGTGTATCATGATGAAGAAAATAAGCATAATGATGATGGAAATGTGCGTCATGATGAAGGAAATGAGCATCATTATGAAGAAAATATGCATTATGATAACTTCTTGATGAAGGAAATGAGCATCATGATGAAGAAAATAAGCATCATGATGAAGAAAATGAGCATAATGATGAAGAAAATATGCATCATGATGAAGAAAATGAGCATCATGATTAAGGAAATTAGCATCATGATGAAGAAAATATGTATCATGATAAAGAAAATGAGCATCATGATAATGAAAAGATGCATCATTATGGTGAAAATATGCATCACGATGACGAAAATGAGCATCATGATGAAGAAAATGAGCATCACGATGAAGAAAATATATATCATGATGAAGGAAATGAGCATCATGATGAAGAAAATGAGCATCATGATGAAGAAAATGAGCATAATGATGAAGAAAATATGCATCATGATGAAAAAAATGAGCATCATGATGAAGGAAATTAGCATCATGATGAAGAAAATATGTATCATGATGAAGAAAATGAACATCATGATAATGAAAAGATGCATCATTATGGTGAAAATATGCATCATGATGACGAAAATGAGCATCTTGATGAAGAAAAAGAGCATCACGATGAAGAAAATGAGCATCATGATGAAGAAAATATGCATCATGATGAAGAAAATGAGCATCATGTAGAAGAAAAAGGGCATCATGATGAAGAAAATGAGCATCATGAGGAAGGAAATGATCATCATGATGAAGAAAATATTCATCATGATGATGAAAATCATGTTGAAGAAAATAAGCATCTTGATGAAAAAAATATGCATCGCGATTAAGAAAATATGCATCATGATGAAGAAAATGAGCATCTTGATGAAGAAAATGAGCACCATGATGAAGAAAATGAGCATCATAATGAAGAAAATGTGTATCATGATGAAGAAAATAAGCATAATGATGATGGAAATGTGCGTCATGATGAAGGAAATGAGCATCATTATGAAGAAAATATGCATTATGATAACTTCTTGATGAAGGAAATGAGCATCATGATGAAGAAAATGAGCATCATGATGAAGAAAATGAGCATAATGATGAAGAAAATATGCATCATGATGAAGAAAATGAGCATCATGATTAAGGAAATTAGCTTCATGATGAAGAAAATATGTATCATGATAAAGAAAATGAGCATCGTGATAATGAAAAGATGCATCATTATGGTGAAAATATGCATCATGATGACGAAAATGAGCATCATGATGAAGAAAATGAGCATCACGATGAAGAAAATATGCATCATGACGAAGGAAATGAGCATTATGATGAAGAAAATGAGCATCATGATGAAGAAAATGAGGATAATGATGAAGAAAATATGCATCATGATGAAGAAAATGAGCATCATGATGAAGGAAATTAGCATCATGATGAAGAAAATATGTATCATGATGAAGAAAATGAGTATCATGATAATGAAAAGATGCATCATTATGGTGAAAATATGCATCATGATGACGAAAATGAGCATCTTGATGAAGAAAAAGGGCATCACGATGAAGAAAATGAGCATCATGATGAAGAAAATATACATCATGATGAAGAAAATGAGCATCATGTAGAAGAAAAATGGCATCATGATGAAGAAAATGAGCATCATGAGGAAGGAAATGAGCATCATGATGAAGAAAATATTCATCATGATGATGAAAATCATGTTGAAGAAAATAAACATCTTGATGAAGAAAATATGCATCGCGATTAAGAAAATATGCATCATGATGAAGAAAATGTGCATCTTGATGAAGAAAATGAGCACCATGATGAAGAAAATGAGCATCATAATGAAGAAAATGTGTATCATGAAGAAGAAAATAAGCATAATGATGATGGAAATGTGCGTCATGATGAAGGAAATGAGCATCATTATGAAGAAAATATGCATTATGGTAACTTCTTGATGAAGGAAATGGGCATCATGATGAAGAAAATGAGATACATGATGAAGAAAATGTGCATCATGATGTAGAAAATATGCATCATGATGAAGAAAATGAGCATCATGATGAAGGAAATTAGCATCATGATGAAGAAAATATGTATCATGATGAAGAAAATGAGCATCATGATAATGAAAAGATGCATTATTATTGTGAAAATATGCATCATGATGACGAAAATGAGCATCATGATGAAGAAAAAGAGCATCACGATGAAGAAAATGAGCATCATGATGAAGAAAATATGCATCATGATGAAGAAAATGAGCATCATGTAGAAGAAAAAGGGCATCATGATGAAGAAGAGCATCATGAGGAAGGAAATGAGCATCATGATGAAGAAAATATTCATCATGATGATGAAAATCATGTTGAAGAAAATAAGCATCTTGATGAAGAAAATATGCATCGCGATTAAGAAAATATGCATCATGATGAAGAAAATGAGCATCTTGATGAAGAAAATGAGCACCATGATGAAGAAAATGATCATCATAATGAAAAAAATGTGTATCATGATGAAGAAAATAAGCATAATGATGATGGAAATGTGTGTCATGATGAAGGAAATGAGCATCATTATGAAGAAAATATGCATTATCATAACTTCTTGATGAAGGAAATGAGCATCATGATGAAGAAAATGAGCTACATGATGAATAAAATATGCATCATGATGAAGAAAATGAGCGTCATGAAGAAGGAAATGAGCATCATGATGATGAAAATATTAATCATGATGATGAAAATCATGTTGAAGAAAATAAGAATCTTGATGAAGAAAATATGCATCGCGATTAAGAAAATATGCATCATGATGAAGAAAATGAGCATCTTGATGAAGAAAATGAGCACCATGATGAAGAAAATGAGCATCATAATGAAGAAAATGTGTATCATGATGAAGAAAATAAGCATAATGATGATGGAAATGTGTGTCATGATGAAGGAAATGAGCATTATTATGAAGAAAATATGCATTATGATAACTTCTTGATGAAGGAAATGGGCATCATGATGAAGAAAATGAGATACATGATGAAGAAAATATGCAACATGATGCAGAAAATGAGCATCATGATGAAGAAAAATGAGCATAATGATGAAGAAAATGAGCATCATGATGAAAGAAATGTGCGTCAAGATGAAGGAATTGAGCATCATCATGAAGAAAATATGCATCATAATAAAGAAAATGAACATCATGATGAAGGAAATGAGCATTATGATGAAGAAAACTAGCATCATGATGAGGAAAATATGCATCATGATGAAGGAAATTAGCATCATGATGAAGAAAATATGTATCATGATGAAGAAAATGAGTATCATGATAATGAAATGATGCATCATTATGGTGAAAATAAGCATCATGATGACGAAAATGAGCATCATGATGAAGAAAAAGAGCATCACGATGAAGAAAATGAGCATCATGATGAAGAAAATATGCATCATGATGAAGAAAATGAGCATCATGTAGAAGAAAAAGGGCATCATGATGAAGAAAATGAGCATCATGAGGAAGGAAATGAGCATCATGATGAAGAAAATATTCATCATGATGATGAAAATCATGTTGAAGAAAATAAGCATCTTGATGAAGAAAATATGCATCGCGATTAAGAAAATATGCGTCATGATGAAGAAAATGAGCATCTTGATGAAGAAAATGAGCACCATGATAAAGAAAATGAGCATCATAATGAAGAAAATGTGTATCATGATGAAGAAAATAAGCATAATGATGATGGAAATGTGTGTCATGATGAAGGAAATGAGCATCGTGATGAAGAAAATGAGCATAATGATGAAGAAAATATGCATCATGATGAAGAAAATGAGCGTCATGATTAAGGAAATTAGCATCATGATGAAGAAAATATGTATCATAATAAAGAAAATGAGCGTCATGATAATGAAAAGATGCATCATTATGGTGAAAATATGCATCATGATGACGAAAATGAGCATCATGATGAAGAAAATGAGCATCACGATGAAGAAAATATATATCATGATGAAGGAAATGAGCATCATGATGAAGAAAATGAGCATCATGATGAAGAAAATAAGCATAATGATGAAGAAAATATGTATCATGATGAAGAAAATGAGCATCATGATGAAGGAAATTAGCATCATGATGAAGAAAATATGTATCATGATAATGAAAAGATGCATCGTTATTGTGAAAATATGCATCATGATGACGAAAATGAGCATCTTGATGAAGAAAAAGAGCATCACGATGAAGAAAATTAGCATCATGATGAAGAAAATATGCATCATGATGAAGAAAATGAGCATCATGTAGAAGAAAAAGGGCATCATGATGAAGAAAATGAGCATCATGAGGAAGGAAATGAGCATCATGATGAAGAAAATATTCATCATGATGATGAAAATCATGTTGAAGAAAATAAGCATCTTGATGAAGAAAATATGCATCGTGATTAAGAAAATATGCATCATGATGAAGAAAATAAGCATCTTGATGAAGAAAATGAGCACCATGATGAAGAAAATGAGCATCATAATGAATAAAATGTGTATCATGATGAAGAAAATAAGCATAATAATGATGGAAATGTGCGTCATGATGAAGGAAATGAGCATCCTTATGAAGAAAATATGCATTATGATAACTTCTTGATGAAGGAAATGGGCATCATGATAAAGAAAATGAGATACATGATGAAGAAAATATGCATCATGATGTAGAAAATATGCATCATGATGAAGAAAATGAGCATCATGATGAAGGAAATTAGCATCATGATGAAGAAAATATGTATCATGATGAAGAAAATGAACATCATGATAATGAAAAGATGCATCATTATGGTGAAAATATGCATCATGATGACGAAAATGAGCATCTTGATGAAGAAAAAGAGCATCACGATGAAGAAAATGAGCATCATGATGAAGAAAATATGCATCATGATGAAGAAAATGAGCATCATGTAGAAGAAAAATGGCATCATGATGAAGAAAATGAGCATCATGAGGAAGGAAATGATCATCATGATGAAGAAAATATTCATCATGATGATGAAAATCATGTTGAAGAAAATAAGCATCTTGATGAAAAATATATGCATCGCGATTAAGAAAATATGCATCATGATGAAGAAAATGAGCATCTTGATGAAGAAAATGAGCACCATGATGAAGAAAATGAGCATCATAATGAAGAAAATGTGTATCATGATGAAGAAAATAAGCATAATGATGATGGAAATGTGCGTCATGATGAAGGAAATGAGCATCATTATGAAGAAAATATGCATTATGATAACTTCTTGATGAAGGAAATGAGCATAATGATGAAGAAAATGAGCATCATGATGAAGAAAATGAGCATAATGATGAAGAAAATATGCATCATGATGAAGAAAATGAGCATCATGATTAAGGAAATTAGCATCATGATGAAGAAAATATGTATCATGATAAAGAAAATGAGCATCATGATAATGAAAAGATGCATCATTATGGTGAAAATATGCATCATGATGACGAAAATGAGCATCATGATGAAGAAAATGAGCATCACGATGAAGAAAATATGCATCATGATGAAGGAAATGAGCATTATTATGAAGAAAATGAGCATCATGATGAAGAAAATGAGGATAATGATGAAGAAAATATGCATCATGATGAAGAAAATGAGCATCATGATGAAGGAAATTAGCATCATGATGAAGAAAATATGTATCATGATGAAGAAAATGAGTATCATGATAATGAAAAGATGCATCATTATGGTGAAAATATGCATCATGATGACGAAAATGAGCATCTTGATGAAGAAAAAGAGCATCACGATGAAGAAAATGAGCATCATGAGGAAGGAAATGATCATCATGATGAAGAAAATATTCATCATGATGATGAAAATCATGTTGAAGAAAATAAGCATCTTGATGAAAAATATATGCATCGCGATTAAGAAAATATGCATCATGATGAAGAAAATGAGCATCTTGATGAAGAAAATGAGCACCATGATGAAGAAAATGAGCATCATAATGAAGAAAATGTGTATCATGAAGAAGAAAATAAGCATAATGATGATGGAAATGTGCGTCATGATGAAGGAAATGAGCATCATTATGAAGAAAATATGCATTATGGTAACTTCTTGATGAAGGAAATGGGCATCATGATGAAGAAAATGAGATACATGATGAAGAAAATGTGCATCATAATGTAGAAAATATGCATCATGATGAAGAAAATGAGCATCATGATGAAGGAAATTAGCATCATGATGAAGAAAATATGTATCATGATGAAGAAAATGAGCATCATGATAATGAAAAGATGCATCATTATTGTGAAAATATGCATCATGATGACGAAAATGAGCATCATGATGAAGAAAAAGAGCATCACGATGAAGAAAATGAGCATCATGATGAAGAAAATATGCATCATGATGAAGAAAATGAGCATCATGTAGAAGAAAAAGGGCATCATGATGAAGAAAATGAGCATCATGAGGAAGGAAATGAGCATCATGATGAAGAAAATATTCATCATGATGATGAAAATCATGTTGAAGAAAATAAGCATCTTGATGAAGAAAATATGCATCGCGATTAAGAAAATATGCATCATGATGAAGAAAATGAGCATCTTGATGAAGAAAATGAGCACCATGATGAAGAAAATGATCATCATAATGAAGAAAATGTGTATCATGATGAAGAAAATAAGCATAATGATGATGGAAATGTGCGTCATGATGAAAGAAATGAGCATTATTATGAAGAAAATATGCATTATGATAACTTCTTGATGAAGGAAATGGGCATCATGATGAAGAAAATGAGATACATGATGAAGAAAATATGCATCATGATGCAGAAAATATGCATCAGGATGAAGAAAATGAGCATCATGATGAAGAAAAATGAGCATAATGATGAAGAAAATGAGCATCATGATGAAAGAAATGTGCGTCAAGATGAATGAATTGAGCATCATCATGAAGAAAATATGCATCTTAATAAAGAAAATGAACATCATGATGAAGGAAATGAGCATTATGATGAAGAAAACTAGCATCATGATGAGGAAAATATGCATCATGATGAAGGAAATTAGCATCATGATGAAGAAAATATGTATCATGATGAAGAAAATGAGTATCATGATAATGAAATGATGCATCATTATGGTGAAAATAAGCATCATGATGACGAAAATGAGCATCATGATGAAGAAAAAGAGCATCACGATGAAGAAAATGAGCATCATGATGAAGAAAATATGCATCATGATGAAGAAAATGAGCATCATGTAGAAGAAAAAGGGCATCATGATGAAGAAAATGAGCATCATGAGGAAGGAAATGAGCATCATGATGAAGAAAATATTCATCATGATGATGAAAATCATGTTGAAGAAAATAAGCATCTTGATGAAGAAAATATGCATCGCGATTAAGAAAATATGCGTCATGATGAAGAAAATGAGCATCTTGATGAAGAAAATGAGCACCATGATAAATAAAATGAGCATCATAATGAAGAAAATGTGTATCATGATGAAGAAAATAAGCATAATGATAATGGAAATGTGCGTCATGATGAAGGAAATGAGCATCATGATGAAGAAAATGAGCATAATGATGAAGAAAATATGCATCATGATGAAGAAAATGAGCGTCATGATTAAGGAAATTAGCATCATGATGAAGAAAATATGTATCATGATAAAGAAAATGAGCGTCATGATAATGAAAAGATGCATCATTATGGTGAAAATATGCATCATGATGACGAAAATGAGCATCATGATGAAGAAAATGAGCATCACGATGAAGAAAATATATATCATGATGAAGGAAATGAGCATCATGATGAAGAAAATGAGCATCATGATGAAGAAAATAAGCATAATGATGAAGAAAATATGTATCATGATGAAGAAAATGAGCATCATGATGAAGGAAATTAGCATCATGATGAAGAAAATATGTATCATGATAATGAAAAGATGCATCATTATTGTGAAAATATGCATCATGATGACGAAAATGAGCATCTTGATGAAGAAAAAGAGCATCACGATGAAGAAAATTAGCATCATGATGAAGAAAATATGCATCATGATGAAGAAAATGAGCATCATGTAGAAGAAAAAGGGCATCATGATGAAGAAAATGAGCATCATGAGGAAGGAAATGAGCATCATGATGAAGAAAATATTCATCATGATGATGAAAATCATGTTGAAGAAAATAAGCATCTTGATGAAGAAAATATGCATCGCGATTAAGAAAATATGCATCATGATGAAGAAAATAAGCATCTTGATGAAGAAAATGAGCACCATGATGAAGAAAATGAGCATCATAATGAAGAAAATGTGTATCATGATGAAGAAAATAAGCATAATGATGATGGAAATGTGCGTCATGATGAAGGAAATGAGCATCCTTATGAAGAAAATATGCATTATGATAACTTCTTGATGAAGGAAATGGGCATCATGATAAAGAAAATGAGATACATGATGAAGAAAATATGCATCATGATGTAGAAAATATGCATCATGATGAAGAAAATGAGCATCATGATGAAGGAAATTAGCATCATGATGAAGAAAATATGTATCATGATGAAGAAAATGAACATCATGATAATGAAAAGATGCATCATTATGGTGAAAATATGCATCATGATGACGAAAATGAGCATCTTGATGAAGAAAAAGAGCATCACGATGAAGAAAATGAGCATCATGATGAAGAAAATATGCATCATGATGAAGAAAATGAGCATCATGTAGAAGAAAAAGGGCATCATGATGAAGAAAATGAGCATCATGAGGAAGGAAATGAGCATCATGATGAAGAAAATATTCATCATGATGATGAAAATCATGTTGAAGAAAATAAGCATCTTGATGAAGAAAAGTATGCATCGCGATTAAGAAAATATGCATCATGATGAAGAAAATGAGCATCTTGATGAAGAAAATGAGCACCATGATGAAGAAAATGAGCATCATAATGAAGAAAATGTGTATCATGATGAAGAAAATAAGCATAATGATGATGGAAATGTGCGTCATGATGAAGGAAATGAGCATCATTATGAAGAAAATATGTATTATGATAACTTCTTGATGAAGGAAATGAGCATAATGATGAAGAAAATGAGCATCATGATGAAGAAAATGAGCATAATGATGAAGAAAATATGCATCATGATGAAGAAAATGAGCATCATGATTAAGGAAATTAGCATCATGATGAAGAAAATATGTATCATGATAAAGAAAATGAGCATCATGATAATGAAAAGATGCATCATTATGGTGAAAATATGCATCATGATGACGAAAATGAGCATCATGATGAAGAAAATGAGCATCACGATGAAGAAAATATGCATCATGATGAAGGAAATGAGCATTATTATGAAGAAAATGAGCATCATGATGAAGAAAATGAGGATAATGATGAAGAAAATATGCATCATGATGAAGAAAATGAGCATCATGATGAAGGAAATTAGCATCATGATGAAGAAAATATGTATCATGATGAAGAAAATGAGTATCATGATAATGAAAAGATGCATCATTATGGTGAAAATATGCATCATGATGACGAAAATGAGCATCTTGATGAAGAAAAAGAGCATCACGATGAAGAAAATGAGCATCATGAGGAAGGAAATGATCATCATGATAAAGAAAATATTCATCATGATGATGAAAATCATGTTGAAGAAAATAAGCATCTTGATGAAAAATATATGCATCGCGATTAAGAAAATATGCATCATGATGAAGAAAATGAGCATCTTGATGAAGAAAATGAGCACCATGATGAAGAAAATGAGCATCATAATGAAGAAAATGTGTATCATGAAGAAGAAAATAAGCATAATGATGATGGAAATGTGCGTCATGATGAAGGAAATGAGCATCATTATGAAGAAAATATGCATTATGGTAACTTCTTGATGAAGGAAATGGGCATCACGATGAAGAAAATGAGATACATGATGAAGAAAATGTGCATCATGATGTAGAAAATATGCATCATGATGAAGAAAATGAGCATCATGATGAAGGAAATTAGCATCATGATGAAGAAAATATGTATCATGATGAAGAAAATGAGCATCATGATAATGAAAAGATGCATCATTATTGTGAAAATATGCATCATGATGACGAAAATGAGCATCATGATGAAGAAAAAGAGCATCACGATGAAGAAAATGAGCATCATGATGAAGAAAATATGCATCATGATGAAGAAAATGAGCATCATGTAGAAGAAAAAGGGCATCATGATGAAGAAAATGAGCATCATGAGGAAGGAAATGAGCATCATGATGAAGAAAATATTCATCATGATGATGAAAATCATGTTGAAGAAAATAAGCATCTTGATGAAGAAAATATGCATCGCGATCAAGAAAATATGCATCATGATGAAGAAAATGAGCATCTTGATGAAGAAAATGAGCACCATGATGAAGAAAATGATCATCATAATGAAGAAAATGTGTATCATGATGAAGAAAATAAGCATAATGATGATGGAAATGTGCGTCATGATGAAGGAAATGAGCATCATTATGAAGAAAATATGCATTATGATAACTTCTTGATGAAGGAAATGAGCATCATGATGAAGAAAATGAGCTACATGATGAAGAAAATATGCATCATGATGAAGAAAATGAGCATCATGAAGAAGGAAATGAGCATCATGATGATGAAAATATTAATCATGATGATGAAAATCATGTTGAAGAAAATAAGAATCTTGATGAAGAAAATATGCATCGCGATTAAGAAAATATGCATCATGATGAAGAAAATGAGCATCTTGATGAAGAAAATGAGCACCATGATGAAGAAAATGAGCATCATAATGAAGAAAATGTGTATCATGATGAAGAAAATAAGCATAATGATGATGGAAATGTGCGTCATGATGAAGGAAATGAGCATCATTATGAAGAAAATATGCATTATGATAACTTCTTGATGAAGGAAATGGGCATCATGATGAAGAAAATGAGATACATGATGAAGAAAATATGCATCATGATGCAGAAAATATGCATCATGATGAAGAAAATGAGCATCATGATGAAGAAAAATGAGCATAATGATGAAGAAAATGAGCATCATGATGAAAGAAATGTGCGTCAAGATGAAGGAATTGAGCATCATCATGAAGAAAATATGCATCATAATAAAGAAAATGAACATCATGATGAAGGAAATGAGCATTATGATGAAGAAAACTAGCATCATGATGAGGAAAATATGCATCATGATGAAGGAAATTAGCATCATGATGAAGAAAATATGTATCATGATGAAGAAAATGAGTATCATGATAATGAAATGATGCATCATTATGGTGAAAATAAGCATCATGATGACGAAAATGAGCATCGTGATGAAGAAAAAGAGCATCACGATGAAGAAAATGAGCATCATGATGAAGAAAATATGCATCATGATGAAGAAAATGAGCATCATGTAGAAGAAAAAGGGCATCATGATGAATAAAATGAGCATCATGAGGAAGGAAATGAGCATCATGATGAAGAAAATATTCATCATGATGATGAAAATCATGTTGAAGAAAATAAGCATCTTGATGAAGAAAATATGCATCGCGATTAAGAAAATATGCGTCATGATGAAGAAAATGAGCATCTTGATGAAGAAAATGAGCACCATGATAAAGAAAATGAGCATCATAATGAAGAAAATGTGTATCATGATGAAGAAAATAAGCATAATGATGATGGAAATGTGCGTCATGATGAAGGAAATGAGCATCATGATGAAGAAAATGAGCATAATGATGAAGAAAATATGCATCATGATGAAGAAAATGAGCATCATGATTAAGGAAATTAGCATCATGATGAAGAAAATATGTATCATGATAAAGAAAATGAGCGTCATGATAATGAAAAGATGCATCATTATGGTGAAAATATGCATCATGATGACGAAAATGAGCATCATGATGAAGAAAATGAGCATCACGATGAAGAAAATATATATCATGATGAAGGAAATGAGCATCATGATGAAGAAAATGAGTATCATGATGAAGAAAATAAGCATAATGATGAAGAAAATATGTATCATGATGAAGAAAATGAGCATCATGATGAAGGAAATTAGCATCATGATGAAGAAAATATGTATCATGATAATGAAAAGATGCATCATTATGGTGAAAATATGCATCATGATGACGAAAACGAGCATCTTGATGAAGAAAAAGAGCATCACGATGAAGAAAATTAGCATCATGATGAAGAAAATATGCATCATGATGAAGAAAATGAGCATCATGTAGAAGAAAAAGGGCATCATGATGAAGAAAATGAGCATCATGAGGAAGGAAATGAGCATCATAATGAAGAAAATATTCATCATGATGATGAAAATCATGTTGAAGAAAATAAGCATCTTGATGAAGAAAATATGCATCGTGATTAAGAAAATATGCATCATGATGAAGAAAATAAGCATCTTGATGAAGAAAATGAGCACCATGATGAAGAAAATGAGCATCATAATGAATAAAATGTGTATCATGACGAAGAAAATAAGCATAATAATGATGGAAATGTGCGTCATGATGAAGGAAATGAGCATCCTTATGAAGAAAATATGCATTATGATAACTTCTTTATGAAAGAAATGAGCATCATGATGAAGAAAATGAGCATCATGATGAAGAAAATGAGCATAATGATGAAGAAAATATGCATCATGATGAAGAAAATGAGCATCATGATTAAGGAAATTAGCATCATGATGAAGAAAATATGTATCATGATAAAGAAAATGAGCATCATGATAATGAAAAGATGCATCATTATGGTGAAAATATGCATCATGATGACGAAAATGAGCATCATGATGAAGAAAATGAGCATCACGATGAAGAAAATATGCATCATGATGAAGGAAATGAGCATTATTATGAAGAAAATGAGCATCATGATGAAGAAAATGAGGATAATGATGAAGAAAATATGCATCATGATGAAGAAAATGAGCATCATGATGAAGGAAATTAGCATCATGATGAAGAAAATATGTATCATGATGAAGAAAATGAGCATCATGATAATGAAAAGATGCATCATTATGGTGAAAATATGCATCATGATGACGAAAATGAGCATCTTGATGAAGAAAAAGAGCATCACGATGAAGAAAATGAGCATCATGATGAAGAAAATATGCATCATGATGAAGAAAATGAGCATCATGTAGAAGAAAAAGGGCATCATGATGAAGAAAATGAGCATCATGAGGAAGGAAATGAGCATCATGATGAAGAAAATATTCATCATGATGATGAAAATCATGTTGAAGAAAATAAGCATCTTGATGAAGAAAATATGCATCGCGATTAAGAAAATATGCATCATGATGAAGAAAATGAGCATCTTGATGAAGAAAATGAGCACCATGATGAAGAAAATGATCATCATAATGAAGAAAATGTGTATCATGATGAAGAAAATAAGCATAATGATGATGGAAATGTGCGTCATGATGAAGGAAATGAGCATCATTATGAAGAAAATATGCATTATGATAACTTCTTGATGAAGGAAATGAGCATCATGATGAAGAAAATGAGCTACATGATGAAGAAAATATGCATCATGATGAAGAAAATGAGCATCATGAGGAAGGAAATGAGCATCATGATGAAGAAAATATTCATCATGATGATGAAAATCATGTTGAAGAAAATAAGCATCTTGATGAAGAAAATATGCATCGCGATTAAGAAAATATGCATCATGATGAAGAAAATGAGCATCTTGATGAAGAAAATGAGCACCATGATGAAGAAAATGAGCATCATAATGAAGAAAATGTGTATCATGATGAAGAAAATAAGCATAATGATGATGGAAATGTGCGTCATGATGAAGGAAATGAGCATCATTATGAAGAAAATATGCATTATGATAACTTCTTGATGAAGGAAATGGGCATCATGATGAAGAAAATGAGATACATGATGAAGAAAATATGCATCATGATGCAGAAAATATGCATCATGATGAAGAAAATGATCATCATGATGAAGAAAAATGAGCATAATGATGAAGAAAATGAGCATCATGATGAAAGAAATGTGCGTCAAGATGAAGGAATTGAGCATCATCATGAAGAAAATATGCATCATAATAAAGAAAATGAACATCATGATGAAGGAAATGAGCATTATGATGAAGAAAACTAGCATCATGATGAGGAAAATATGCATCATGATGAAGGAAATTAGCATCATGATGAAGAAAATATGTATCATGATGAAGAAAATGAGCATCATGATAATGAAAAGATGCATCATTATGGTGAAAATATGCATCATGATGACGAAAATGAGCATCATGATGAAGAAAAAGAGCATCACGATGAAGAAAATGAGCATCATGATGAAGAAAATATGCATCATGATGAAGAAAATGAGCATCATGTAGAAGAAAAAGGGCATCATGATGAAGAAAATGAGCATCATGAGGAAGGAAATGAGCATCATGATGAAGAAAATATTCATCATGATGATGAAAATCATGTTGAAGAAAATAAGCATCTTGATGAAGAAAATATGCATCGCGATTAAGAAAATATGCATCATGATGAAGAAAATGAGCATCTTGATGAAGAAAATGAGCACCATGATGAAGAAAATGAGCATCATAATGAAGAAAATGTGTATCATGATGAAGAAAATAAGCATAATGATGATGGAAATGTGTGTCATGATGAAGGAAATGAGCATCATTATGAAGAAAATATGCATTATGATAACTTCTTGATGAAGGAAATGAGCATCATGATGAAGAAAATGAGCATCATGATGAAGAAAATGAGCATAATGATGAAGAAAATATGCATCATGATGAAGAAAATGAGCATCATGATTAAGGAAATTAACATCATGATGAAGAAAATATGTATCATGATGAAGAAAATGAGCATCATGATAATGAAAAGATGCATCATTATGGTGAAAATATGCATCATGATGACGAAAATGAGCATCATGATGAAGAAAATGAGCATCACGATGAAGAAAATATGCATCATGATGAAGGAAATGAGCATCATGATGAAGAAAATTAGCATCATGATGAAGAAAATGAGCATAATGATGAAGAAAATATGCATCATGATGAAGAAAATGAGCATCATGATTAAGGAAATTAACATCATGATGAAGAAAATATGTATCATGATGAAGAAAATGAGCATCATGATAATGAAAAGATGCATCATTATGGTGAAAATATGCATCATGATGACGAAAATGAGCATCTTGATGAAGAAAAAGAGCATCACGATGAAGAAAATGAGCATCATGATGAAGAAAATATGCATCATGATGAAGAAAATGAGCATCATGTAGAAGAAAAAGGGCATCATGTTGAAGAAAATGAGCATCATGAGGAAGGAATTGAGCATCATGATGAAGAAAATATTCATCATGATGATGAAAATCATGTTGAAGAAAATAAGCATCTTGATGTAGAAAATATGCATCGCGATTAAGAAAATATGCATCATGATGAAGAAAATGAGCATCTTGATGAAGAAAATGAGCACCATGATGTAGAAAATGAGCATCATAATGAAGAAAATGTGTATCATGATGAAGAAAATAAGCATAATGATGATGGAAATGTGGGTCATGATGAAGGAAATGAGCATCATTATGAAGAAAATATGCATTATGATAACTTCTTGATGAAGGAAATGGGCATCATGATGAAGAAAATGAGATACATGATGAAGAAAATATGCATCATGATGCAGAAAATATGCATCATGATGAAGAAAATGATCATCATGATGAAGAAAAATGAGCATAATGATGAAGAAAATGAGCATCATGATGAAAGAAATGTGCGTCAAGATGAAGGAATTGAGCATCATCATGAAGAAAATATGCATCATAATAAAGAAAATGAACATAATGATGAAGGAAATGAGCATTATGATGAATAAAACTAGCATCATGATGAGGAAAATATGCATCATGATGAAGAAAATATATATCATGATGAAGAAAATGAGCATCATGATAATGAAAAGATGCATCATTATGGTGAAAATATGCATCATGATGACGAAAATGAGCATCATGATGAAGAAAAAGAGCATCACGATGAAGAAAATGAGCATCATGATGAAGAAAATATGCATCATGATGAAGAAAATGAGCATCATGTAGAAGAAAAAGGGCATCATGATGAAGAAAATGAGCATCATGAGGAAGGAAATGAGCATCATGATGAAGAAAATATTCATCATGATGATGAAAATCATGTTGAAGAAAATAAGCATCTTGATGAAGAAAATATGCATCGCGATTAAGAAAATATGCATCATGATGAAGAAAATGAGCATCTTGATGAAGAAAATGAGCACCATGATGAAGAAAATGAGCATCATAATGAAGAAAATGTGTATCATGATGAAGAAAATAAGCATAATGATGATGGAAATGTGCGTCATGATGAAGGAAATGAGCATCATTATGAAGAAAATATGCATTATGATAACTTCTTGATGAAGGAAATGAGCATCATGATGAAGAAAATGAGCATCATGATGAAGAAAATGAGCATAATGATGAAGAAAATATGCATCATGATGAAGAAAATGAGCATCATGATTAAGGAAATTAGCATCATGATGAAGAAAATATGTATCATGATAAAGAAAATGAGCATCATGATAATGAAAAGATGCATCATTATGGTGAAAATATGCATCATGATGAAGAAAATGAGCATCATGATGAAGAAAATGAGCATCACGATGAAGAAAATATGCATCATGATGAAGGAAATGAGCATCATGATGAAGAAAATGAGCATCATGATGAAGAAAATGAGCATAATGATGAAGAAAATATGCATCATGATGAAGAAAATGAGCATCATGATTAAGGAAATTAGCATCATGATGAAGAAAATATGTATCATGATGAAGAAAATGAGCATCATGATAATGAAAAGATGCATCATTATGGTGAAAATATGCATCATGATGACGAAAATGAGCATCTTGATGAAGAAAAAGAGCATCACGATGAAGAAAATGAGCATCATGATGAAGAAAATATGCATCATGATGAAGAAAATGAGCATCATGTAGAAGAAAAAGGGCATCATGATGAAGAAAATGAGCATCATGAGGAAGGAAATGAGCATCATGATGAAGAAAATATTCATCATGATGATGAAAATCATGTTGAAGAAAATAAGCATCTTGATGAAGAAAATATGCATCGCGATTAAGAAAATATGCATCATGATGAAGAAAATGAGCATCTTGATGAAGAAAATGAGCACCATGATGAAGAAAATGAGCATCATAATGAAGAAAATGTGTATCATGATGAAGAAAATAAGCATAATGATGATGGAAATGTGCGTCATGATGAAGGAAATGAGCATCATTATGAAGAAAATATGCATTATGATAACTTCTTGATGAAGGAAATGGGCATCATGATGAAGAAAATGAGATACATGATGAAGAAAATATGCATCATGATGTAGAAAATATGCATCATGATGAAGAAAATGAGCATCATGATGAAGGAAATTAGCATCATGATGAAGAAAATATGTATCATGATGAAGAAAATGAGCATCATGATAATGAAAAGATGCATCATTATTGTGAAAATATGCATCATGATGACGAAAATGAGCATCATGATGAAGAAAAAGAGCATCACGATGAAGAAAATGAGCATCATGATGAAGAAAATATGCATCATGATGAAGAAAATGAGCATCATGTAGAAGAAAAAGGGCATCATGATGAAGAAAATGAGCATCATGAGGAAAGAAATGAGCATCATGATGAAGAAAATATTCATCATGATGATGAAAATCATGTTGAAGAAAATAAGCATCTTGATGAAGAAAATATGCATCGCGATTAAGAAAATATGCATCATGATGAAGAAAATGAGCATCTTGATTAAGAAAATGAGCACCATGATGAAGAAAATGATCATCATAATGAAGAAAATGTGTATCATGATGAAGAAAATAAGCATAATGATGATGGAAATGTGCGTCATGATGAAGGAAATGAGCATCATTATGAAGAAAATATGCATTATGATAACTTCTTGATGAAGGAAATGAGCATCATGATGAAGAAAATGAGCTACATGATGAATAAAATATGCATCATGATGAAGAAAATGAGCATCATGAGGAAGGAAATGAGCATCATAATGAAGAAAATATTCATCATGATGATGAAAATCATGTTGAAGAAAATAAGCATCTTGATGAAGAAAATATGCATCGCGATTAAGAAAATATGCATCATGATGAAGAAAATGAGCATCTTGATGAAGAAAATGAGCACCATGATGAAGAAAATGAGCATCATAATGAAGAAAATGTGTATCATGATGAAGAAAATAAGCATAATGATGATGGAAATGTGCGTCATGATGAAGGAAATGAGCATCATTATGAAGAAAATATGCATTATGATAACTTCTTGATGAAGGAA